>JAHDVE020011501.1:0-252663 GCA_022606495.2 Halesus radiatus | reverse complement strand
AAAAGTTAAAGCAATACTATATATACTAGGTTTTGCCCATTGCAGAGCTGCAATTGGTTATGAATAGTTGTGTATGTGTGTTTAAATGTGAATGAAGCAAGGAGTGTGTGTGTTGAAAATATTTTTTAAAACGAATATTGAGAAAAATATTTATACTCACCCTCCTACCCCTACTCCAACTCCTACTCCAACTCCTACTCCAACTCCTACTCCAACTCCTACTCCAACTCCTACTCCAACTCCTACTCCAACTCCTACTCCAACTCCTACTCCAACTCCTACTCCAACTCCTGCTCCAACTCCTGCTCCAACTCCTACTCCAACTCCTACTCCAACTCCTACTCCAACTCCTACTCCAACTCCTACTCCAACTCCTACTCCAACTCCTACTCCAACTCCTACTCCAACTCCTACTCCAACTCCTACTCAACTCCTACTCCAACTCCTACTCCAACTCCTACTCCAACTCCTGCGCTCCTACTCAACTCCTACTCAACTCTACTCAACTCCTACTCCAACTCTCTCAAGCTCCTACTCAACTCCTCTCAACTCCTACTCCAACTCCTACTCCAACTCCTACTCCAACTCCTACTCCAACTCCTACTCCAACTCCTACTCCAACTCCTACTCCAACTCCTACTCCAACTCCTACTCAACTCCTACTTCAACTCCTACTCCAACTCCTACTCCAACTCCTACTCCAACTCCTACTCCAACTCCTACTCCAACTCCTACTCCAACTCCTACTCCAACTCCTTCTCCAACTCCTACTCCAACTCCTACTCCAACTCCTACTCCAACTCCTACTCCAACTCCTACCCTACATCTACCCAACTCCTACCCTACATCTACCCAACTCCTACCCTACACCCAACTCCTACCCTACATCTACCCAACTCCTACCCTACATCTACCCAACTCCTACCCTACGACTACCACTATTAAGTATTTAAAGAAAATGAAAAGAAAAAACTTTCAATGTTAGCTTTATCTCGACAAATGGGGCCTAGGAATTTGTTGCCAATTTTTTAATTGCCCAAGTCTCGTTGCGTAGGTGGAGACGCTCAGTTTGATACCCATATCGGCTAAACCTACCCCTACCCCTACCCCTACCCCTGCTCTTACCCCTATTCCTTCCCCGACCCCCACCCCACCCCTAGTGATTTTATTTTAATAAATGTGTTTTGCGTAATATTTTCCCTTAAAAATATGAGCCACATCTCGCAAAATGGGGCTTTGGAGCTAACTGCTAAGTTCAAGGGGAAAGTAAAAAAACAGCGCTATATAAATTTTAAAAAAATCAGAGAAAAAATTGTCCCTACATCTACCCAACTCCTACCCTACGACTACCCAACTCCTACCCTACATATACCCTACATCTACCCAACTCCTACTCTACGACTACCACGATTAAGTGTGTAAAGAAAAGAAGAAGAAAAAAACTTTCAATGTTACCTTTATTCGAGAAATGGGGCCTAGGAGTTTGTTGCAAAATTTTTAATTGCCCAAATCAGGTTGCGTAGGTGGCGACGCTCAGTTTGATACCCATATCGGCTACTTCTACCCCTTCCCCTACTCCTACATCTACCCCTACCCCTATCCCTACCCTATATCTAACTTACTTCTACCCTATACCTACTCTACCACTACCCGTATTGAGTATTTATAGAAAAGAAACAAAAAAATGCTTTCAATATTAGCCTTTTCTCGCAAAAGAGCGCCAAGAATTGAATGCTCAAATTTTCACCGAGATGCCCGGATCCGCTACGTCAATACGCGTATTTTGATACCAATATCAGATATATTACAAAAGAAATAGAATATCAAAATGAATTATTTATAAAATATCCAGGTGTTTGATTTTCTGTGCTCCTGGGAGAAATCCATTAATTTATAATTTTATACGCAAGTTATTACCCATTTAGAAGCAACAAAAAAATAAATATATTATGTCAATCTCGAAACAGATCTACATGCTCTTCGGATTCTGTGTATTTTGTCCATTTAAAAAAAATGGCGCTATTCAAAATAAATATTTATTAAACAGCGATTTCAGTTTCTGCAACCTATTTCTCGTACGTTGAAAAGAATCAATTCATAATATCGATATATGTAGGTACCTTAGTATTTGTCGGAAAGTTTTCAGTACCTACCCAGTAATTATTTTCGAATAAATTCATCGGGAAAATGTGTTCTTTTCAGTTGCTACACTGTCTTTAAATGATGAGGGTCACTCAAATAGTTAGTACTAATTTTGAATAAAAAAAAACACGGAAAAAATACGTAAATTTTAATATCAAAATTAAAAACCGTCTGTTTTTAAATTTTTTTTTTTGAAATGTCATCGGTCGAGCATCCGCATTTCGAATTCACGAACGCCAGCGCTCTTTTCGTAATAATTATATTTTTATAACCATAAACGTAAGGAGAAATCGATAAAATTCATTACATCTTTATTTTAGAAATGTGACTCGGCGAAGCGAACGTTCGTTCCGACCTCCCGACTGATTTTCTGATAAAAAAACGGAAAATTAAATTTTTAATAATAAAACAGAAAATGAATTGATTATTTTTCTAGCGAACTTTTTGAGCGACCCTCCCTCACTAAAATGGCGGGTGCGAAACTCTAATGATTATTGAAAACGGCGCCAAATATCGCGAACAAATCGAACGAATCTTGCGGTTGAGAATAGAACCAACGCCGAACTCGAACGGATTTGATTTTTTTCTTACTGAATTAACGTTAGTTCTATTTCTTGCCGACAGATGGAAATCGTTCCGTATCGTCGATACAAAATTTTCAGTAGTTTCCGGACTATAGATCACATTTTTCCCCAGATTTTTACCCCACATTTTCAACATCATATACGACATCACAACGTCATATGCGACATTCATTTTAAGTAGTTGTCCGGGCAAATTGACCCTCGCGGTGTTCTAAACTCTGCGGGCGGTTCGGTCTACTTTCGCGAGACAGGACCGTGGGGAAAATAGTGAATTTCGTGTCTCGCGAAAATGAACCTCGAGTTGTTTTAAATGGATAGGGCGCACGGTCGTTTTCGGCGAACCAGCCAAGTCTGAAAATTTACCCCCATAGAGCAATACTATATATATATATATATATACAAATTATAAACATAAACAAAAATTGATTAAAGTAGTTAAGTAATTAATCTAAAATGTTAATAAAAAAACATTGAATAACAAATTTATATTAGAAATTATTTTTATTATTAATATAAAAATAAATTCAAGCTATTTTTTTTCTATATGTACACTTTTTTTGTGTTTTGTACACCTTTCGTATGTTTTGATTCAGACCGAAACGTTGTGTTTGATTAACATATATGTGTTGATGTATTCTCTGCGGGTTGTTTTAATGAGGTAGGCATGTGATTGTCAAGTTCAATTACGTAATACTTAAAATATATTTTACTGTAAGTGTATTTCCATGGGATATTAGGCATAGTCTGTCGAAAATCTGATTATTATCAATCTGGATTGTAAGGGAATATGAGGATTGGATTTGAATTGCAGTTTTGTGTAAAGTTAATTGTTATTATGAAAGTAGCGTTTTCAGAAATAAATTTTCGTTTGCTCTATGTGTTTTGAATTATTGGTAGTGGAACCTAACTAAGGAAAGATAAACGCATGCCCATTGTGCTCTCTTAGGTTTGAAAGGTGTACGTTGATCTAGAAATTTCACGTGTTATGTTAAGACACCGGAAATAACTTGTGCTATAGCGATTTATACACAACCCTTATGATCACGTGTACATTTTTTTAAATAAATTAATTCCAATGCAAATCCTATCGAGCGTTATCCATAGAAAATGAAAGTTTTTAGAGGATTTTGTGACTACCAAAAAAAGTCTAATTATTTAACATTATTATAGTCCTGCTCTTCAGAGCCTCGTTGCAATCTCTCTTTCCGTTACATGCTTTTTTTTGAAAAAGGGAGAGATGTGACAACGAGGCTATCGGTGGCATAACCGTATTAATGAATAGAAGTATAACATTTTCTTCAATAAATATGTAGTTATTTTGTGGCATCATTATTAATAAAATTAAAGTGTTGATAGTCAATTAAATATTACTAATATATAAATATATATTTTTTAAATGGCTCTTAAATCTATTTAGTGAAAATAAATTTAAATCTCTTTAATTTATTTTCACATTAATAACTGTATTTAGAATATTATAATATAAATTTTCACAATAATAACTATTATTATTAGAATTTTTAATCCGTGTATATATATTTTTTAATATTTTCTCGATTTTATTTCTATTAATAATTAACATGAATTTTAATACAAATTTATTATTTAATTTTTTCTGATAATTTTTAAAAAATTTTAATTAATTAATTACCTACTTTCATCACTTATTGTTATTTGGTCTTTTCTTATATTACTATTTTCTTTGTTTATGATTTGTACAGACATTATTTTTTCTTGTAATTTTTTTTAGTATACTATTATTCTGACAAGGAAAGCTTGGGTCTTAAAACATGTTGATATTTATACAACCGTGGTGTAAACACAATACTTCATATTAATTTCATTAGATGTGTAATATACTTGTTTGAAAGGGGTTTTTTTATAGTGTCTTTGAAGATTTTTTGTTGGAAACCCTTTGTTATAGAATTCGGATGACACCACTGATTTCAAATACACGAGATACGTCGGCAAGTTAAATACTTATGAGATAACATTTTACATGAGATACGTCGGGACCTACACCATCTAGCGGCAAGTTACGGAGTCAGCTTTCAATTAGCACCCTTAAATTGAGGGGATATTGCTGTAGAGGGTCCTTGGAGATGTTTAGTCACGAGCATATCTCGCCGGATCCCGACTCCGATGGAGATAAGACACGACTCAGACTTGATATGCTATCCTACCTTTATCGTGTCGGCTGAATAAATGTGTCTAACAAATCGACGGGAGTTTCTGCCGGGTTTCTGTTAATTATGGGCTTGTGTGCTTAAGGATAGTTCACTCACATCATTATGCAGCTTGGTATATGGTTATGTGTCTATATTAAACCCCCGAGACTTTAATTAATTCCTTTGATTTTTAACATCGATTATGTGTTTTTCCCAACAGATTTTTAAAATGTGTTTTCTTAAAACAAAACGTTATAACAAAATTCTACGTTTTAACAATATTTTAGTACATTTATTGCAAGTATGAAGTTAACACGAGAATTAATACATCGTATATTATTATAATATTTTTATCAGTAGGTCGGTCGTTAAAATAAAGAAATTCCTATTGTGTCTCTATGGAAAATTGGGAATGGATTGAAAAATCTAAAAATGTTTATCATGCTATACTACTCCACAGTATTGTCTTGTAAGGAAAAATTATATGAGTTTTATTTACTTGTTAACACTCTCAATGCATTTAATAATATAAGAGTATATTCGAGTATCATTGATGCAAAATTCGAATCTCCAAACGAAACCATATTTTATTTAACCATTATTTTAATTAATAAATATATGCATGATTCAAAACCAAGTCAGGGTAGAACGTATACTGAAAAACAATGACACATAAGCATAGACAAATTATATATACTCGTATATAGACAAAAAATTAAAGTAAGTCGTGAGAGAAGGTAAATAATTTGATGTTAATGAAAAAATAAGTATACAAAATAAACTAAATTACAATATTTATTTTATAAACTAAAACGCTAAAAAAATTGAACAAGCATAAGAATGAAAGAAAATACTATTTTATTGTTTAATTTAAAATGATGCCACGATGTGAATTTGCATTTATATATATATATATTTTTTTTAAATAAAAAATTATATTATATAATTTTTTTTTCCATTCAACACCTGAAGGACAATATTATGAAATAAGTAGAAAACATTTTATTACAGATAATAGTACAAAGTCTCTTTAGCTTTTTATTTTATTTTAAAGCTACATTTTAAGTAATTATAACCAATAATAGACATTCATTATATAAAGTTAAATAATAATACGATTATTTTTTTTTAATTTTTCAACATTCAATTGAAAAATATCTATATCAGGGGATAAGCTATTTAATAGCATAATCATTTTCCAGAGCGATATTTTCAATGGTAGGTTAGTTGTTCTGGATCTCGGAATAACAAAAGTCCTATGCCTGCTATTCAGAGGCGTACAAAGTTGAAATAGAAATGTTTTTCAAAAAACCTTTTTGTTTGTTTTTGATATAGGCATATAAATTAACCGCCCTATGCCTATGAACGTATGTGATACGCAAACATTGATTGTACTATTCTGCGCTATCCCGTATCATGTACGCGCTTGAGAAAAAATAGTATATCTCATAACTACAAACCGTAATGACCACGCGCGCGTCCCAACAACAGGGGACATCAAGTCTAAACAAGTAGTTCTTCAAGGACAGGCGAAGAGTGCGGTCGCTTGTTTGACAAAATATTATCAGGTATGAGTATGACATCGTGTTCATAATCTAGACCAAAAAAGTGATTATTTTTTGCCTGTTTTTGAGAAAATTACCCGAACGTAGGGCGGTTAATATTGAGATATACTTACTTATAAAACAAGACATGATCTCTGAAGGTGTAAACGTCATTTCTGTGTTTGATTGGTGAAGTTTTAGTAAATCGCTTTTTTAAATATGAAAGTGATTGAACAAGCTGTAATTAAGATGGTCCCTTTGTTAGAAGAGCGATATCCGTTAAAGCAGGTATGCCGTCAAGGTGTTTTCACTTTTGCAACTCAAACGTCCAAAGAATACTGTTCAACGCATTCTGCACATCACTGTATACATGAGAACTATGGGTAGATTACATTGCATCCCAATGGCATAAACTAAAAGTGACATGCAATAATGCATATCACCAACTATTCCGTCTACCGAGATACTGCAGTGCTGTGGAAATGTTCCTGGAGGGACGAGTGCACTTTTTCGGGACACTTCTCCGTCACCGTAATGGATGTGTACCATCATTGATGATGCGGCTGTCTGGATGGAGTCCTCCTTGATGGCCCTCTGGAGACGGGAGACCGTCGGATATCCACCATACACGTTTTTCATCTCGTATTAATTATTATTTTTTATATAATTATTTTTTCTTCTTTTCTATGTATTGTTATTCATTTGTATGTATTACCTATGAAACGTATTGCATTGCACTGCCACTAGAATAAACCTTTATTATTATTAATTTTATTAAGTCTCGAGATTATTTCAAACCATTATTTTTATTCTCTTGTATTATTGTTGACTGTAAGTGATAAATGTTTTTAGATATCGTAAATAAATTTGCACTTCCAATTTAATTACAGTAATACCTCGAGATGCGAATGCCTTAACATGCCGGCTGCACACGACCCACCAGTTTACTGCACATCGTGCGTCTCGCATTATCCCACGTATCCCCCCAGAGTGCTGTTTACCTCGCAGTCCAAGCATCTTTGATAAGTTTTTCTATGGCTTTGTGCTTTTTGTGCATTTACATACTTTATCACATTTCTTTTTATAACCATGGGTCCGAAGAAAGTGAGTGGTGAGATCAGTGCTCAGAAGAAGATGATGTCCATTGAATTAAAGCGTGAAATCATAGAAAAAAATTAGCAAGGTGTGCGAGTAGCTGACTTGGCTAGACAGTACGGGCGGAATACTTCAACGATATGTACTGTGCTTAAACAGAAGGAGTCGATAAAACGTATAAACCCAGCTAAGGGTGTTACAATAATTTCTAAGCTCTGAAGCTCTCTTCATGAAAAGATGGAGAAACTGCTGATGGTTTGGGTAACGAAGAAGCAGCTAAAAGGCGATACCTTAATACAGGGCATCATATGCGAGAAGGCACGGGAAATTTACGGTGATCTGTTGAATCAGATCCCGCGCACTTCCACAGAAGAGGCATCGGAAGGCTAGTTTAAAGCCAGTCGAGGCTGGTTTAATAACTTTAGGAAAAGAACCGCCATTCACTCCGTTGTCAGGCATGGTGAGGCAGCAAATTCGGATGTGAAGGCACCCGAGGATTTTCTCAAAACTTTTTACGAACTGATAGAACCCAGTTAGAATACATCCCACAGCAAGTCTTCAACTATGACGAGACAGGGATTTTCTGGAAGAAGATAGGATAGGACTTACATAACGACAGAGAAGACGATGCCAGGCCACAAACCCACGAAGGATAGACTAACTCTCGCACTGTGCGCCAATGCGAGTGGCAACTGTAAGATCAAGCCTCTGTTCGTATTCCATTCGGAAAACCCCAGACAATGCTCCTGCTCCCCCACCGAACGTCAAAGATGATATCCTCGAAGAGTTCAAGTTTGTAAAGGTTCTCTACCTACAACCCAACACCACTCCTATCCTTCAACCTTTGGATCAGCAGGTGATTTCTACTTTTAAAAAGCTGTACACCCGTTCCGGCGCTGCTTTGAGATGACAGAGAACACAAATCTCATCCTTCGAGAGTACTGGAAGGACCACTTTAACATCGTGATATGCCTCAGAATTATTGATCAGGTCTGATTGGGTGTTACAACGGGGACCTTGACATCTGCATGGAAGAATCGAACCCGAAGTGCCAGTGGAGGAGGAGGTTGTGTCTCTAGGAAAATCCATGGGCCTGGTGGCGGATGAGAGAGACGTCAACGAGCTCGTCGAGGAGCACTCTCAGGAACTGAAGACCGAGGAGTTACAAAAGTTACAGTCGCAGCAGCAGAAGCAATATTCTCTTTTATGATGTTGTTTTACAATATTTACCATTTATAAATACATTTTTCTTATTCAAAAACAGGTAACAAGAACAACTGGGGTGGCATTTTAGGGACTGGAACGGATTAATGGCATTTCAATTAATTTCAATCGAAAAAATTGCTTTGTGATACGAGCAAATTGACATACGAGCAAGGTTACGGAACGAATTAAACTCGTATCTCGAGGTATCACTGTAATTGAGAAATCGTGAGGTTTGAATGTTACAAATGAGTCGAAAATCCCATTGAAACAAAACATTCCAGAAGTAAATAAATAAATAAAAACATCGCTGATGATTTTCACGGTTTCAATGTCATCAAGATAAACTATAGAAATAGTCGTCAAACCGAAATGAAAATCTTAACTCCTGTGGCAATGAGCAGTAAGTAATGATTAATTCAAGGATTTCCGATGATTTCTGAATAAACAATCGCATAAATAAATCAAACAGAAAAATAAGAAACTAAAGAACTCTTCAGTATTTTGTCGCTTCAAGCACTTGAAACCTATCAATTAATATAAATAAGGAAACAGTATTATTTACACAAGTAAGTGAGGCTAGCGGTCCACAATGGAGTTCTGGTAGCCCTGGTGTATTGCAGTGAGGCACGGAATTGGCGGAATAGGTACCGAGTGCAATAGAAATGAGATCTTCGACCTCTATCATGTATGACCGTATTAGCAATATGAATATCCTAAACCAATGAATAAGCATATTGAACAATATTGACGAAGGGACGCAAATATGGTTTAGGCATGTAGAGTGAATGAACAGAGAAAGGAGTGTAAAAATAATATATAACGAGCAATTGAACAGAGGAAGAATTCGAGATAGCGCAAAAATCACATTGAATGATCAATTCAATGAAATTCTTTAGTCTTGTGATATCAGGTCAGTACAACACAAGAGTAAGAATAAATCAGAATGAAGCAAAGAGTATCTAATACAGTTGACTGGAGGTCCTGTTAAAATTTTTAGATTCTAATATTCCCTTTCCTCTCTTGTATAGTTATGTTTTTAACGTAATTTTTTTATTACTGTATCTGTATATTTCGTGCCTGAACCTTTGTTTATGTTATTTTCCCTTTGTTCAAATATATATACATATACATTTTTTAAACTATTTTCATATTCATATTTGCTTTGAAATCTTTGTAAAATCAAATATTACGTACCGATAATTAATAGTTCTAAGATGGATGTGTTTTATTGATTACTCATGGGAGTGCAACTTCGTTGTACGTCTTATTTGAAAGAAAAAAAAGTCCATAAAACGGACATTTATTAGGTTCGGTTGTTTCAACCTCCGTCATATTTGATCGGCGGTTAAATCTACGACCGTTTTGATTTTTAAACACATGAACAGTTCTCGTTAAACGCCGATTTTTCATAGTATGATCGAATTTTGATCAACGTGCTTTAGCTGATCAAAAGCTGAAAAAGGTTAAGGGCTGGCACACAAAAAATGGCCATAAACATCGCTTTGCAAATTGCTAAATCAAGCAATACACAAATGATTTTCCTTCACATTCTCTATATGTACTTAGAAGAATGTATAAGGTTTTAAACGACAAAAATCCTCCAACTTCCTTAAATGTTATGAAATACGTCCAAAATATCTGAAAATAGGTGCAGTTTGAAAACCAGTGAAAGCAATTTTTAGTATTGTTGAAAAATTTCAGTATGTAACTAACTAACTAACTAACCATCACGCCGTTTCCCCGCAGGGGTAGGCAGAGAGGACGGACCGCCAAACAACTCGATCTTGGCATACACTTCTTGCTTCATTCACATTCATACAACGCCTCATACATTCTCTTCTGTTATTCCGACTTCTGACATGGCCCGACTCAAGTATTTGATTCACTTGATCGTGCCATGTCTTCCTCGGACGTCCCCGGCTTCTTCTTCCATTCACATTCGCGTCATATATTCTCCTTACACTCCTTTCTTCGTTCATTCGCTCTACATGCCCAAACCATCTAAGCGTCCCTTTCTTAATCTTGCTCACTACGCTTACATCAGCCTTGCATTCTTTACGAATCTCAACATTTTCACTCGATCATACATGGTTTTACCACACATTCGTCTCAGAGATCTCATTTCTACAGCATTCAGTCTACTTTCATCCTTCCTCTGCCAGTTCCATGCCTCACTGCCATACATCAAGGTTGGTATCAGCACTCCATTGTGGACTGCTAGCTTCGCTTCCTTGGACAACTTTTTGTTTGCGCCAACCGCGTTCAGTCCTCCGTTAATGGAGTTTCCTGCATTCACCCTTCTTTCAATATCCCTATCAGTCTTTCCATCTCTCGTAAACATACTTCCCAAATACACAAACTCGTCTACCTGCTCCAAGTATTCATCATTCACAACTATATTGCACACTGTTTCGTACTCTCTCTTTCAAACACCATGACTTTAGACTTACTTACATTCATCATTAGCTCATTCTTCATACATACTTCGTTCATCCTAGATACGAGGGACTGTAGATCTTCTATACTATTAGCAATCAGCACCGCATCATCAGCATACAACAGGCAACAAACTTGCAGACTACTCATTTTTGCGCCCAAGCCCACCTCTTTCAATTCTTGCATACAATTATCCATGTATAGATTGAATAACCACGGTGACATTACGCAGCCTTGCTTAACACCTTTTGTGATGTCAAACCACCCCGTAAAATCACCGTTTGCCCTAACACATGCAACGCTTCCCTCGTACAGAGATGCGATTGCCTGTATAAGATTTGTATTCACTCCATACTTGGACAACACCTTCCATAACTTTTTCTGTCAACTCGGTCGTATGCTTTTTGTAGATCTACAAAAGCACAGAAAAGTTTCTGGTTTTTTGCCAGAAACTTCTCTGTGAGCATACGCAACGAGAAAATCTGATCCATGCACCCCCTTCCATTCATAAATGCACCTTGCATCCCATATTTTATCCTTTGTTTTCATTTGTACCCTTTCAATCAATATCCTACCATACAGCTTTCCAACTGAACTTAGCAGGCTAATAGCCCTGTGATTTCCACATTCCATGCGTGACCCTTTACCTTTGTATAGAGGCATGATCACAGCCCTTCTCCAATCTAATGGGGTGTAACCCTCCTCTAAACACTGGTTAAAAAGTTTGCATAACCATGTGAGAATTATACGGCTATCTCCTTTAAAGTATTCAGCAGCAATATTATCGAAACCAACAGCCTTACCATTCTTCATACATTTAATTAATCTTTTAATTTCATCCATGCTGATTTTGGGAACATTCACGCCATCGTCATTCATACCTGACTCGCCACTGGAATCACTATCACTCGGGTTGCTTTCGAAGACCTCTTCAAAGTATTTCATCCATCTCTCTTTTATATCTTTCTCATTCGTCAGCATTTTTCCATCTTTCGATTTTATCACTTTCACACATCCGCTTTCTGGACCATTCCGGGACCTTTTGACTTCCTTCCAAAACAGTTTAATGTTTTCTTGGAAGTGGTTTGTCATTTTGATCCCTCTTCCTCTTCCAGGCGTTTCTTTCGTTCTTTCACTCCAGCACGTACTCTTTTCTTGCATCCCTTATAAACTTCTTTCGCTCTATCCCTCTCTTCGCTAGAAGCACTGCCAGTCGCTATCAGACATAACCACGCTTTCTTCTTCTCTGAGACCAGTGCTTTAATCTCATCATCCCACCATGCATCACCTTTCTTCCTACCTTGCGTACTTATCCCACATACCTCTCTAGCAGATTCACAAAGGCTCACTTTTATGTGATCCCATGTTTCGTCTATGCTCAGACCGTTCATATCCTTATCATTCAATCTCATCTCTACACAATTTTCATACTTACTTCTTACATTATCGTTCTGCAGTTTTTCTATTCTGACTCTAGTTGGAGTCGACACCACTTTCACTTTAGAGCGCCAGCCGCGGAAGAGATTTACTCTCGACACAACCAGAAAATGGTCGGTTTCTACCTCAGCCCCTCTGAAAACTCTTGTGTCTGTGGTGACGGCTCGCAACCTAGAGTCAATTACCACAAAATCGATCATTGACCTTTCATTTCCTCTTTCCCACGTATATTGGTGGATACCTTTATGATTGAAGAAGGTATTCGATACAAAAAGGTTCCACTCTAAACATACTTCAAGCATTCTGTTACCATTATCATTTGTTCTTTTATCCCCAAATATACCTAAGGTTGACTCAAATCCATCCCGTCTAACTCCCACCCATCCATTTAAATCTCCTGCCATTATAATCCTTTCATTCATATTTTTTAATCTCATCACATCGCTCACACCACTCCAAAAATCATCTTTCACTTCATCGTTTTCAGAGTTGACAGGAGCATAGCATATTACTAAAAACACTCTTGTCAACCCGATTTTGAATCGGATCCACATTATTCTCGGACTTACACATTCATATTGCAACATACATTCTACCATTCTAGGAGACAGTAACGCTGCAACTCCTTGACACGCCCTCTCCGTATCTGGTCTCTCAGACCAGATTACGAGCGTATCACAATGTTGCATCGTACCGCTCCCCTTCCTCATACTCTCTGTTATACAGAGTACATCCAAACTTTTCCTTACCATCGTATCACATACTTCATTAATTTTTCTTTCCATCCCTCCTCTGATGTTCCACGTGCCAATCCGACATTGTTCACGTTCCTTCCTCCTCTTCGCGCTACCGAAGGGTTGGCGGCGTGATGGATAGCGAGCCTCATCGACTTTATATATAAAAAAAATAATAAAAGCTGTGTATACAAAGTGTATTTTTAATTATATACTATAATTTATATATAATTTAAAATAATACAGTGTGAGGATTATTGTTTTTTGACACCAAATACATTTTACTATTTATCCGTATAGAATTAACAGATAAATCATTCGTACCATTTCTTGAGTTAGCGACTCCAAAATTTGAAAATGGCGCTAATTGTCGGTCAAATATGACGGAGGTTCAAACAACCCACCCAAAACGTCTCCATCGGTTTAAGGACGTTATATTATTATTCTACAATATTTGTTTTCCATACTCTCATGAAAGTGAATGTGGGCACTGGCCAGCGTGGGTAAGAAAGAGAGTAGGTAAGTGTGTCATGACGCTTCAAGGTCACTCGGTAAGTTGGTAAGTTGGTAGGAACTGAATCAATAGGAATTGACCTTGAGTCATCGCGCGCGTACGAGTATAAAGGGGACACTCCACCTATGTTATGTTTTTTTTTATATGAACAAATAATGCAGTAATTTCGTGCAAAGGCGTTCCATTTTCACGTTTTTCTGAACAATTTTTCTTGTTTTTAATTATGTTATTTAATACCGACTGTTACATAGAAAAAGTGAAAAACGATTCATTATTTTTGTTCAACATATAAACGTTTGTAACTCCTCTCCAAAAGTTAGTTCTGGTTTACTCATACATACACCATGCTTACTTACAAATTTTAGAATTATGTCTACCCGTTCATTTATTTATTGGAAAATAAATATTCTTGTTAATATTTTTCATTAATACTCCTTTTTATTGCTCTTGTTTATATAATTATGTGTCTACAATCTATGGGCAAATAACTTTAAACAGATTCTTGCTTGTGTAGTGGTAATATAATAGTAATAATAATATCTTTATTGAAATTAAATTTAACTATAACTAAAAGACTGTATAATATAATAATGTAAGTGTACAGTGGTTTATAAAGTAAAATAGAAAATAATATAAAACAGTTATAGTTGAAGTTTCACATAACCCGCCTCACTAGCTGGTGCACATTGATAGTTGTTCAAATCGGTTCGAAATAGTTTGAAACACCTGTCCGCTATCCCTCCTTACCCCGCAGAGGTCCTACGCTACAGTACACTTTCACATTTCTTTCTTTGGCGAGAATTTCTTTAAAATGATTCTACTGTACCTAAACTGTTTTACATTCGGAGTAATTTATGAATGTACTATGTTTTGAGAAGGTCGAATAATTTTCAGTTTTTTTCTATGGAATAAATAAATGTATTGAATTAAATTGAACGGAATATGCACTGATCTTACTGTGTAGAACTTTCGGGATGTTTTCATCTTGCACACGATGTTATCGCTATAAGCTTTGAAATTCCCGTTTTACTGTTGAAAATACGATCCGACTATGTATTTCTTCAATTGATTCACCACGTTGAAAGAGAATGGGGTCGGATTAGTCCGAAACTCTTTATACCAATTATCAAAAAGTGTGATGTATAAGTAGCTTTGTCCAGATTGATCCGCACAATGCACTGAGGCGCTCTTAACTAGCAAGTAAGTCAATTAATACTTGAACACTTATGGAAAAGTCCGAATACCCCGCCCGATTTCGCACGCTTTTATTTGCCCTTTTGACGACATAATTATTTATTTGCTAGTTGGGAGCGGCTCAGTGCGTTGTGCGGCTTAATCTGGACGAAGCTAGTGAAGTAACTACAAACATACATAAACTGAAACCTGTTACGATTTTTCCCATACAAAATGTGGTAATTAGGTTTTTTTAAAATTCCATGCATATCTACCTTGAAACCACTTAACATCTTAAATGCAAAAATAAATATGCATGCATTTAGCCTCGCATAAATTAATGCACCTCTGAAGATAAAATTTGATCATTACTTTTTATACAACAGCAAACAGTGTAGTTGGAGTTCGGTTGCGCTATTTACATAAAAAAATACAATTTATTAAACAAATGGCCTTGACGGTAAAAATAGGTGATAAATATTTATTTTCCAAGATGCACTTGATATTAATTTGAAGGTTGTTGTGTTGTCGGGCTCAGTGGTAAAGGTGTAAGAGCTTTCGTTCTGAACTCGACTATACCCCTTTGAAACCAGAGACTAAACCACTTGCCAGAAAAAAAAGTTGTGTTTTTGCGTTATTGCAATGGTAAAATATATATATTTTTAACATATTTACAGGAAGGACACTGTGGTGTCCCTCGGGTCACAGCATTATAGTGAAAACATATTATTTCAAAAACTTTCAAAAACTCATAAATCGGCACTATGGACGTAATAAAAATTAAAAACATACAAAAAAACCTGTTTGATTGAAAATAATGAGTAAACATATTTTGATAATAAAAAAAAAAAAAAATTGGGTGACATGTAAATAAGGATGAAGGGATTTGAAAATTTGATTATAGAATATGCCAGAGGGAGTTTGCTTACCTTCTCTGGACATTAATGGACACTGTCGATATTGTGAAATAATGTTTAAAAATTAAATAAAGTTTTAACTAAATATCAGGAAAATTCGTTTTGTGTCAATTTTCAAAAATGCTTTTAATTCTTACTAATCATATATTTTTTGTTAATGACAATTAAAATAAATTGTAACAGTTTATAATTTTAGATATTAAACACCACTCGAAAGAGTGGTCTTCTTAACTTACGTTATTGACTTGCCCTCCGATATGGTAGCAACCTTTTACTAAAGTGTCTCTACTTTTTGAATGCTTCAAAAATAGTGCATTTTTAATTATAGAACAAGTAAACATTGTTCTATTTTAACTGTGATCAATTAAATTTAAAAAATAATTTTAATAGAAATTCAATAACACTCCGGGTCGCCGAGGAACTTGAGGCCTTTAGAAAAATGTAACTATTCATCAGTTGGTAAAATTTAAAAACAATATTGTAATGAAAGCGTCGCAAAAATGGTAAGGAGACCAGGAAAAAAAAGGGGCAATAATGTAGTGTCCCCCAAGGTCACAAGAGAAGTTAATCTTTATTGTGTCATGTGATTAAAAGTGACCAGTAGCTAAAACTGTGATCGTAATATCTAAAACTAAATGCATTGTTCTCTAATGCTTAATAATAGAAAATTTACCATTAATATCAAAAGGTCGACTGCGCGTTCAAATATAAAAAAAACAGATAATTTTTTTGTATGGTTTATATAAATTTGTTTGAATATGTACATCCTCACCGCAAGGAAAAACATAGTACCAAGAGAAACAATAGGAAATGGATAGAGCAAGGAGACGGGACATAGGAACGTTAGAAAATATCTCACTTTTTATATCTGGTTAATGAAAGAACTAAACGCATCTAAAGTTTTTAAAAAAATCACTTCTACAACTATTTTCAAATATAGGATTAACTTAAAAAAACGAATATTTCTCAACTTGTTTCATAACCTTATCGCGCCGAAGGCTTTATCATCACGATAATCACCCTATTTATCGACCTTCTACTGCTTTACATTGCAGTTTTCTTGCTGCATGCAGGTCCAGCCTATCCTCATATAGTCTCTTCTGTTTTCCACGCTCTGTCTGATGTAAACAACTTGGCACCTTCCCCATGCAAAATCATCAAGTTTACGAGGTACTGCAGCGCTTCAGAAATGTTCATGGAGGGATAATAACAATAAAAAAATAATAATTTGATGATTTTTATGGTACTGTTTTTATGAAACATCACCTCACGGGCACTGTACAAAGATTACTTGATATTCTCTATCTAATGATGTATACACAAATACAGAAAACCATACTTACAGTTTAATTAGAAAATTTGTGTTAAGAGACGATATGATTTTTACAGTTCCTATTTTATCCTCACCATAAAGAAACAAGGTTCTTTTGTTTGGTGAGAGATTTTCGCTTAAATAATTAGATCATAACTTAAAACGTTGTTGTATAATAGCAGGAAAATAGCAGGAAAATAGTAACTTATAAATAGTAATAGTATTAAAGAAAAGAGAAGAAATGAAAAGAAACACAAGGCTTGTGGAAAAAATAAAAAGACAAAAAATCTAATAATAATAACAAATAAAAGAGTGTTACAGTAGTTTGAGGTATTTTTAAAATTTATGTTACACCACTTTACTTTAAGCATTTTTCCTACCGGTTTCGGAATTAACATTCCTTCTCCAGGGATAAATGTATACTAACTTTACAATATTACAAAATCATGGTGTTTTGTAGTAGGGTGGAAGTTTAACTGCGTTGTGGGGGGGGGGGTAAGTAAAAGGCGAGGGGAAGAGAAAGCGACAGATGTTGTTGAGAAGGAAGATATTCAAAATAGGAGTGTAACAGAGATCTTCATGATTATAAAATTTTATTTTATTTTAAATATAATGTATACTCATAAAAACCTTTCTTATAGTCTAATTTTGACTATGCTCCCTTTCTCCATGTCATCAGTCTCTTTCTCTTCCACCCACTCTCTACTTCAATCCCGACATTAGTCAATCTTCCACCCCCACTCCGACACCTAATGTATTGACCATGCTTTTATAACAATGTTAAGTTAGTACATATATATTCCCGGAGAACGAATGGTGATTCCAAAACCGGTAGGAAAAAACTCAGAAAAAAGTGGTGTGAGATAATAATTATTATTATTATGAAGCCACATTAAAAAATAATGACACTAGTGTTACGCATCACGATCTTCTTCAGGGTGTATTTTACAACACTCCCACAGATGACGATGTTATATATGGCTGTTTACGTGGGCCACATTTGCGAAATGTTGCCAAAAATTATATAAGGCCCGCGACATGCGGTATTGTGTGGCCGGAATTACCCGCGCGCGTAACCCGTCCGACGATCGACATACATACTCTATGCAAATTCATACCCGCATAAAATTAGTATCCGGTGCGACCGTTGCGAGGCGCTGGGGGTTGGCGCTGCCATCGCCGATTTGCATTATAAAGAATAACTTTCCAATGGAGATTATTAAATACACACACTGAACTTATATTCCCTAGGAATATATCGATTTGGAAAAAAATATGTTTTCGTAAACTTACATTAAAACCTTTCGACTAGGCGTCAGAGAACCCAAAGAAATTGATTTTATTTAAAAAAAAGTATAAGGAACTCAAATGAAAAATATTATGTGTTAAAAAAATACTCATATATTCAAAAACGCCTGTTCTGGATATATAAGGTTTATTATATATATTATTACATGTAGAATTTATAATCTTTGTAATCTTGGTAATCTTTGGAAAATTTGAAAACTTTGTAAACTTTGCTAACATTGAAAACTTTGTAAACTTTGTAAACTTTGTAAACTTTGTAAAATATGTAAGCTTTGTAAACTTTGAAAAGTTTGTAAACTTTGTAAGCTTTGTAAACTTTGTAAACTTTGTAAACTTTGTAAACATTGTAAACTTTGTAAACTGTGTAAACTTAGTAAGCTTTGTAAAACCGTAAACCATAGTAAGATAGGAACAGTACTATAACCCTTTTATAACATTAACCCTTTGAACCCTATAGGACGGTAAACTAGCCTGATTTGGCGAGGCAAATACCCTGAAGGCATAATTTTTTTTTGCTACCGTAAGTCTGCAATTATTATGAACTAAAAAAAATGTTTTCTAATTGACAATTGATTTTGATCGAAATAGCGTTTTTAGTGAAATATTATTTTTTGGTCAAAAATTGCTCAGGAGCTCAGGGATATGGTGCTGATACAATGTACGCCTTAGGGTTCAAAGGGTTAAGATGGCAGAGATAAAAATAAAACATCAATAATTATTTAAAACTGAATAAAACAGCATTTCATCAAAACGCACTGTTTAGTTGGCATTATTAGATTGACGTCACGCGAATGTTTGCTCGTAAATTCCTCCTGCGTAAATTCACTGTAAGTGACGCATGTGTGACGTCACGCACCCCCCCCCCCTTACTTACTTGCTACTTACCACTCGGGTTCAGGCCGATCAGGGGGATTAAAAAAAATTCTAACTTTGCGAATTAATTTAACTCTAGGAATTAATTGAACTGTAGGAAAAAACAAGCTATTTTAGTTATACGGTCAATATGGATTAAAAAAATATTGAAATGGAGAATTTTTTTTTTTTTACAATATTCCAAATTTAATAATTATATCTTTATTACGGAATATGGGAAGATAAGTGCAATCCACACATCCTATAAAGTATATACATCCATGGGCATTACATTATTCATACGTATGAATGTAAAATACGCGTAAGAGTTCCAACTGCTCCGGACACAGTTGGACTATGGCATTCCCAATTGGGGTATATTGTGCGCTGAAGGAAGTAGCGATAAGAAGAAGATGAAGAAGAGGAACATTTCGAAAAACCTGGCAATTCAGATCTGATCACAAAACACAGCTAAAGCCGTTTCGATTCCGGATGCTGGTCTTTCACGAGGGTGGTTCTGATAGCATATACCGCTCTGTTAAAATATTTGACCAATTTCACCGAAAGTAAGAAAAAATTGAGCTGACTTCGGGTACACAGACACGCCCGCGACACACGTCTATCGGTTGATGTCTTCAGTGAATACATAACATCACGTCGGTGCTCTCGCAAAAGGTCTCGGTGTTCGCTTAAAGGCGGTGTGTTGTTTAATTTAATTTATTATTTATTCGTAGGTAACTCTGGTCCACACTTCCTGGTAAGATGTCCAATAAATAAAATTGCGCATTCACGCTGTCACGATTTTGACGTTGAAAGTTGTTAGGTTTGCCAATATGGTGAATTATATTAATTTTGGAATCAGGTCGAAAGCAAACCAATAAAAAATGTGCCCAAAAGTGGGGGAGAATTCCCATGAAAAAGACATTTTGCCTCCATAACTATTCTATATTCTTTCTTTCTTGTTCTATGTTTTATTTATTTATTTGATTATACGTCAAATATGCCAACAATGCCTCCAAACTTGTTGCCTGGATCATGCATCCTATTGGTTAGTGAGTGTGACTAACAGTTGATTGTGTATGTACGTGTTGCAGAGAAATTTTACAATTTGTCTCTTATTTGTCGTCGGCACATGTAATTTAATAGCGGTGACAAGGGTAGGGCTGTCAATTAGGTGGTTAACGACTATATATATGTAATACAACAAGGTGTGAAATAATTCTCCTGGCAGACAGTGTAATTAGATGCAATCGATTCGTCAAACTTACATAGTTGATGTTTTCAATTGAAATTTTATGCTTAAAATTTATGCCATGAAGTATAATGAAGACGTATTCTTCTTCTTTATTCTATAATATACTAGCTGATGTGTACCCGACCTTCACGGGATTTTTTTTGGAATAAAGTTATGAAGTTGTGAATTCTTGCTTGTCCTTTTGGTGCCATAATTGATTTGACAGCGAAAGTAATGCCTTGTGATGAATTTGGTGCTTGCAAATGAATCAGGTAAGCTAGCTTTGGTGTCATTATTATATTTGAGTGCAGCATTTGGCACCATCGATCATAATAGCTTGATCGACCGACTGGAATAGACTTTTGGACTGGTTGGCGAAATCATTCAGTGGATAAAATCCTACCTCTGTGGCCGAACCCAATCTGTACAAGCGAGTGGTAAAAACTCTCCCTTTGTAACCCTTACTTCTGGAGTCCCCCAGGGTTCAGTTCTGGGACCCTTACTTTTTACTTTGTTCATCAACGATGTTACCAAAATAATAGAATCATTCGGACTTCTTTCCCATTGCTATGCTGACGATCAGCAAATCTATTTCTATTGTGCACCGAATGAGAAAGACAAATTAAATGACATTACTGTCAAAAGCATTGCCGCCATTACAAAATGGATGTCTTCGAACAAATTAAGATTAAATCCATCCAAAACAGAATTTCTTTGGGCAGCAACAAAAAAGTGCCAATCAATATTAGATAAATCTCCTCCCACTACTTCGGGCTGTAAGATCATCCCTAAAACAGGCGTTAAACTTCTGGGTGTGCATCTAGATGCAGATTTTTCACCCAAATCCCAGATTAATAAGACAGTAAGCGCACGTTTCTTTCACTTACTTCAAATCAAACCAATATGGTGAAATATTTCAGCTAATGTCACAAAGATGTTGGTAAATTCTTACGTTGTGTCACGACTTGATTACTGCAACGGCATATACGCAAGTCTCCCCAAAATATATACTGACAAACTTCAGTTTTCAATGGTGTAGCAAGGCCGATAACCGGCGTTTCCAAATACTCTCACATATTTCAACATCTGCGGAACCTTCATTGGCTCAATTGTGCTGAGAGGATCCAGTTCAAATTATGCTGGATGGCCTTTAAGGCGATACAAGAACATGGCACCACCCTACTTGCCGGAACTATGCACTCCAAACGATGTCAATACTACGCAATCATCTCTTCGATCAGCGTCTTCAACGGCCATAGGAAAACTCTCAGCACCTAAACGCAATCCCAATAAGAAATTTCGGAGACCGAGCATTTGCGGTAGCAGGACCAACAGCCTGGAACAAACTCCCTTTACATTTGCGAAAAATCGATAGCTCTACTGAATTCAAAGCAAAACTAAAGACTCATCTTTTCAAATTATCGTTTCCAGAATTACGACCACATTGGTTTAATGGTGTTTTCGAGTATTCAGTCCAAGGGAATTACTTATATACCTATTTACCTTCTACCGCCCAGATTACCTTCTTTAATTTCATTAAAAATTATTACACTTCTACTTTTGTGCGCTTTACCAATGACTGCACGAGCAATAATCATGACATGTATTTATAATATTATAAATAGGTATGTTAGTTGTAAGACTCTAGTTTTAAGCCACAGTTGTAAGTCATTTTGCAATAGTGTATATAAAATATGCACTTGGTCATAGATATGTATTCGGTTTAAATATGTACTAGGTTTATATGTGTGTTAGGTTTATATTCTAGTTATACCTATTTAAGTCTAAATTGTAAGTCACTAGCTATAACTTTTAGTTGGTAAGTCACTACCTATAAGCCATAGATGTAAGTCACTAATTATAAGTCTCAGTAGTTAATCCCTAGCCATAAGTCTTAGTTGTAAATCAGTAATAAATTTTAGCTGTAAGATATTGGTTGTACGTTAAGTGATATGTTATTTAATTAATTATAAAGCCCCCTTGCGGTGATTTTCCCACGAAAACGGCGCTATAGAAGTAATCCAATGATTATTATTTTTATTATTATTGTTATTGACTATTATTATCTCTAAACAATGAAACAAAACAAAAAAAAATTCTTTTAAACTTTTATTTCAATCCAAAAGTATATCTAAATAATAAAGTTCGTTAGTAGGCACCTTGTGTTTTTCATTTTGAAAAAATTCTACCCAAACAACCTTCTTCTTTTGAATATGTAATCTGTGGCTAACCAAAGTGGTATATCTATGGGCTAACCTCAATACGACATGGCGGGTTCAATGTTTTTTCATACTGATTTTAAAACGTAATAGCAATAATTTTACTTAATGGATTTAATTCCAACTGCTCTATAAACCTTAGCGGCACTAATAAGAACAAACTGTGCTATTTTCAGCGAAACCAGTCTAGTAATTTTCGATAAAATCAAGGACAAAGAGACAAACATTATTTACAGGCAGAAGCAAAATGCTATATCCAGGGGGGTAAAGTGACTATATTTTCGTCAGGGTCCCAGAGTGCAACTAAGCAAAATTTTCATCGGATGGCTATCAATATAATATCCATTTATTTGTAGGTGAGGGTAAGCTACGAAAAGGGTGAGGGGGTCTTAAAGGGTTCAAAAGGATAACTATCCAAAAATCGATTTAGGTCGTTAAAAGGGTTCCTACACCCTTTGATTATTTACTACGGAGATAAGAACGAGAGATAAATTGGAAGAGGAGAGTTGAATAAAATCTTCCGTAAAAATATCATAATATGCATAATTATTTAGGGAGTAGGCACAGCATAAATTATTTTTAAAAAATTACAAATTTGGTTTTAATGTTTGTTCGTTAAATGTAATGATACTTTGTACGTTTTTCTACATAGCTGATTGATACGAATTGTTTTTTTTTTTTTTAATAATATTTTTTACCACGAGGTATGCGGAGATATTGCAACGCAATACATTCAATAAATGACAAAGAATAAGACGATAAATAAGATAAACAAATTTATTAAGACGCGTTAATATTGATGACCTTCAAATAGTGCCATTGGAATGCGGTATAGTTCTTACATGCGAGTATTGTGAGATGTGCGAAATGCGTTGAAAAGTGTTCTTTTGACATTCATTTGTGCTGCAAATGTTAAGATGTAATGAATAGAGATGCAAATTGTTACGCGAAGTTCGTCATTTTAAAATAAAAAGTATAATATTGTAAGTTCCAAATATTTATTTATTTATGATTCGACACGCTTGAATAGCCATAAAATGGAACGCATCTAATTTCATGTCACAAACCCGGCGTACTGTCATATTTTTTTCCATTAAAAAAAAAACAACACAAAAATAGAAAAAACAAAAAAAACTAGCATTTTTTTCGCAAAATACTTAATGAGAAAAATAACATCACTTTTGTTGCAAAATACCACAGTTGTAACCGACGTGATCGTAATTATCATGATTCTTTTATCTTATTATCTCGTGCCATTGTATCTTATGTAAGATTTATAATATTTGTTTCATCTCATAGTGTTATCGACGTGATGGAACCACACGGGAATTTCCCGACTCCGCAGGAGCACAGTACTTGTAACGACAATGGTCGCTTACAACAGTTTTTACTGAAAAACCAACCTATTTTCCCAAAAATAATACGAATTTTTCAGGTCCCTAGTAATGAATGTTATTCGAGACAAAGTATAATATTCGAAAGGGCCTTAATTGTACTAAAAATTTTGTATTAAGAGACCATTTAGCATATTACCTAAAATAAATACTGTTATACCTACATGAAGCAAGGTCGCGGATTCAAGTTTACTTTATTTTTGTATCCCTATCTTCCCTTCCCAACTTCTTTAAGTCTCACAACATACCCCCACAATCCCACTGACTTCGGCGAGTTACAACTTCAATAGGGAATTAAAAAAAGGCATACATGTATTCTTAAATGGAAATCGTTAGTCAAATGATCGTCGTTTTATCAATCAAGGGAGAAAAGCTTTGACTGTCGAAAATCTCTATCTCTATAGTATTTTCGGAATAGAAGAGATCATTAGTGGAATTAAGGTTGGTTTATTTGAATGCAGGGCTTATTTGAAGACATGAAGTGTTTCTAACTGCGGTTATAATATAATAATCGTCTCTGTGTTTAATTCACAGAACTCCATTTAATTTTTTTTTAAATTTAATGCAAATTTAGACAACATAAAAATAGAAATTGTGTAGAAAATGTGTTGTGTTTGAAAACGCCGAAACAGCTGTCACAATAATAAAAAAACTAAAACACTTGCAAAACCAACTAATAACGTTATTAGTTTTGATGTAAATAGGTAATTATAGTTAATGAATAGGACCAATAATCACTGAAAAGACCAACAAGTTGTCACATTTTAAGAAAATACTGTACCATACGTAAACGGCATTTGATACCTAAAGCATAATTAAAAGATTTTATCTACACAATGCATGTTTTCACACATATACTTGAGCAGGTACCTATCACGTTAACTTAAATAACATGAACTAAGCCTGTCAATTCATCCTAAAACAGGTATGTACATATATTTTCCCAGTTGGAGTCAATATTTTTTGAAAATTTTTAACACCCATTTTTTCAAATGTTTTTATATACCTGCCTCATAGATTTGAGGCTTAAAGTAACCTGAAAGGTTTTTATATTATATAACTTATGTAGTTTTTACCGTACTAGAATATAAATTCGGGTATAAAATAATGAAATTTTTGGCTTTTGGTAAACTGGCATTTATTCTTCGATGTCCTATTTTCTTAATAGGACTCATCTTAACATGATCATTAGTCTGACCGAATGTTTACGAATTCTACTAGTGACAGATAGGTTAACGTAGGCAAGTAAGACGGAAAATATTACAAGTCATAAAATGACAAAAAGTGTTATCGAGTTTATGAAATAAATTTATAAACTTTCATTAATTGATAAACTAAAGTTCTTAAAAACTTAAGACAAGATTTTTGTGCATAGCGCAAAGGGTAACAATTATTTTTATAAACAATAATTATTATCTGAAACACTCATCCAAATTGAAAAAAACTTTCCGAGCAAAGATAAATGTCGCCGGCAGGACTCGAACCCGCACCCTTCTAATGTCCGGTTAGATGCTCTACCGTTGAGCTACGTCGGCTTATCGCAAACCCGCCAAGTTAATCAATATATACTGGTGTTTCATTCAATCATTACGGTTTTTTTAATTATATTTTCACCTGTAAACAACCAACTTTATTAGTATGAGAAAGGCTTGTAACGGCTAAATCCCTCAAATAGATAGAGACAAATTATGTCTACATTTTATTGGTGAAAATTGATTTGACGTAGCTCAACGGTAGAGCATCTGACCGGACATCAGAAGGGTGCAGGTTCGAGTCCTGTCGGCGACATTTATCTTTGCTCGGAAAGGTTTTTTTCAATTTGGATGAGTGTTTCAGGCTAATAATTATTGTTTATAAAAAATAATTATAAACTTTCTTTTATGTTATATATATAGTATCTACGTATAAAAAAATAAAAAAAAGAACACTATGCTCAAAAGCGCCATACTTTTGTTTATGTTTTTGTGGAATAATTTCACTGTACGGAACCTTCTCAATTACTGTGATCTGTTGTGGCATGATTAGGAAGCGATGCAGACACGTCTCGTGTTCCGTTGCGATGTGTGTTTCCTCTAATTGTTCAGCGTTTTCCTCGGCGGTTCTTTGTGTTCCCGGAGAAAGTGAACGACAACCTTAATTAACGCGACTCTGAACATGAAATTAGAATACCGAGGAATTTTCCGCATTGAGACGAAAGGTCGACAGTAATAATATATCCACAATGACGTATTTCCAACAAATTGCCGCATGTTGTCAATAGGCGTCAAAGCAACTTTTTCTTATGCGTAAAACACATTACCTATTATGTATGTATTACGAAATAAAATGATAATTAAAAAGTTGCATTTTGAATTATATAAAAATACGTTATTATAATTATGTAGCAAATTAATATAATTAAAGACGAGCACCCAAATAAGGCGCTAAACTTCAAGCAATACAACGAATAATTTGTTATTTTCATATGAAGCGCTAACTTGGTGATGTGACATTATAATTTAAAAAATAAAACAATAACTTTGCTTACATCACTTTTATTCGTTATATACTTTTGCCAACCGGGTTTCGCTACTACCGTAGCTTCGTCAGGGCAGAATAATACTAAACTATGAACTAAGATCTTATCAATCCATAACACATGTGTATCTTAGTTCATAGTTTAGTATTATACTGCCCCGACGAAGCTACGGTAGTAGCGAAACCCGGTTGGCAAAAGTATATGACGTATAAAAGTGATGTAAACAAAGTTATTGTTTTTTTTTTTAATAATTTTTTCTAAATTCTAAGGAAATGTTTAAGGTTTCCAATTACTTAAATTCTCAAAGTTTAATCTTTTAAATTCTATTAAAAACATACCAAAATACGTGAAAACATGTTCAGTTTGAAAATCATTGAAGGCATTTTCGTGCGTTTTCATAAAATTCCGGAACGTATTTCATATAGAACTTAAAAGCTCACAGTGTGAGAACTTTTGTCATTGGAAATATAAGTTTTTATCATTATTCTTTATTATTAAAATTGAATACATTTTAATTCAAATTACAATATTGCACTTCTCTTTTAGGCAATGCTTGTGTAGAGAAGCGGAGTGCACATATTGCGTTTACATAATGATGTTTCCTAAAAGTGTTACAAGAAAATGATGCTTGAAAATGGTTTAGGCGATAATGTTACAGAGTTGGTGGTTTACATAACGGAAAAAAATGGAGTACATAGCAACAAGTTTTGATTTAGATGTAATAATAACGATAACGTAATATATACAATGTGGCATAGGTTAGTTAAGTTAGATAGTTTTTTTTGTTGAGACGGGAGACCGTCAAATATCCACCATAAACTTGTTAATTTTTTTTTCTCTCTTAGTGAATAAACTTATTTTGCATATTTTACTAAGTAATCTTTTTTCATGTTTTCGTTTTTTTCTTCCTCTTATTTTACGTACCTATTGTTATTTATTTGTATGTATTATTATCAGTTATGGAACGTATTGCATTGCACTACCCCTGCATACCTTCTGGAATAAAGAACTATTATTATTCTTATTATTAGTACAGGACATTTACCGTATATATGTGAGAATGTGTGCGTGTATTGTTTTTAGTTTGCTTGATTTTTGACGACTTTAAAGCTTATTTTGAAGTTTTTTTTTATATACATACTAGCTGATACCCGGCCTAGCATGGAATTTTTTTTTTAATAATGTTATGTTATTGTCATTTGCGCCCTTTAGGTGATTTTCCCACGAAAACGCGCTATAGAAGTAATCCAATTATTAATATTATTATTATTGTGAATTCTTGCTTGTCGTTTGGGTGCCGTAAATCATTTAACAGCGAAAGCAATGCCTTTTGATAGCGATCTTCTATTTCTAAATAAAGAAACAAAAAAACATTACCTTTAAAATTTTATTGCATTCCAAAAATTTATTTCTCATAACACTTTTAAATAAAAAGTTCTTAAGTAGGTACCTACTTGTGTTTTTAAATTTGAAAATATTCTACCCAAATAAAGCTTCTTCTTTTGCATATGTAATCTATGGCTAATCAGATATGTAGATCTATGGGCTAACCTCAATACAACATGGCGGGTTCAATGTTTTTCACACTAATTTTAAAACGTTATAGCAACTCTTTTGTCTACTGGATTTCATTAAAACTACTCTCTAAACCTTTCCGGCACTAATAAGAATGAACTCTGCTATTTTCAGCGAAACCGATCGTTCAATATTCGAAAAAATCGAGGACAGATAGACAAACGTTGCATTTTATGTACATACTCGTATATCTCGTATATATATATAGATTAGATATATTATACATTTTCGTAACTACAGGTGTGGAATTTATAGATAAATCGTTCGTAGTATTTATTTCCTGCAATTAATTTCTTGCAATATTTTCGAGTGCCCCACTTTAATGTATGTAGCTTAATTTTTTATGATACCGTTCAAGATTTTGCCAAGAGGCCGAAGCCAGTGGAACTACGGAATCTCCATTTTAAGAAATCTTCTTGGATAGAAAAGGGAAGAGAAATAGACAGGCAAGGAAGTGGAAAGACAACAACACAATAGTCTATGACGAATCTGCTAAGAATGGGGGTATAATATGATAAGGTTTTTAAAATAAATGTTTTTGTTGTGGCTTTGAACGGTGATCCTGATGAAGGTCACATAACAATCACACACCGCAACAATGAACATCTTGGACACTTAAACCATGTGTTTTCTGTTGATTTATTACTGTTCATTTTAGAGCAACCTCGACGATGTTCCTATTGTGTTGTCTTCGAGATTCAAAGGTGGAAATAATGACAAATGTTCGCTCCCACCTCCCCCCTAATGTAGGTACTCCACACTAATCATACTACCGATCAAATCTGTTTTTGCAGACAAAGGGAATAAGCTCAGATCAAATATGCTTCCATATATCGTAGGAATCGTCTTCGCCAATAAGTAAATGCTACGAAATTCTAATAACAGTTGTAACCTCATCCTCTCCTCAGGCCAATTCCCTAAATTCACCCAGATTCGCGATATTTCTTGAAATGTTTCAGTTTTGTTTGTGTGAATCATTAATGCTTTTATAAATTAAAATATAACATATAAAATATAATTGTTATATAAAATACAGTTCCTGCCTTTTCTTACTTTTTCTGTAGTGTTTTTATATTAGACTGTGATGAGTATGTTGATTTTTATTATTTATTAATTATCTTTTTTGATATTTCTATTTTTTTAAATATATATATGTATAACGCGTTGCGTAATTTATACTTACTCCTGCATTGTTTTTTTTTTAAATATTAAATAGACCGTGATAAGGTGAACATATGTGTAGAATACCTTGTGCGTATATTCATAATAACTTATTTTATTTTACAATGAAACGAAATAGGGTACTCGCTATAACATGGTCCAAATTAGCGTAGCAAGTGGGTAACATCTTTATCAATGAATTTGTAAAATTTAAGGATTTGTACATAATGTCAAAATCTTATAAAATGTAAATAAATCATCTATCTATCTATAATATGAGAAACGTGTAACAATAAAGAGCCTTTATAAGCGTGTAAAAATAACAAAGAATAGAAACATTGAAGTTAAGAACATACTCGTATGATAATAAAAAAGCAAAAATAAGATCATATGTAGATAATACAATATTAGAATGAAAAAAAAAATATGTACAACTAACTTAAGATAATAAAAGAGGTACATAGTAAATGCTTATAGGTAGGTATTTAATAAGAAAGATATATTTCAAGTTGAGAGTAAAGATATGTACTATTATGAGGAATAAATTTAATTTTAAATAAAGAGCCATATAGGCGTGTAAAATAACAAAGATACAATTCAAGAATATCTGTAAATAACAAAGCAAGAATAGGCGCATATCGTGGTTATATAAAACTTGGGAATGATGAAAAAAAAAGTTATTAAAGTGGTAATATAATAATATTTAATTTGGAAGAGTATATAATATTATTGAATGCCATAAATTTATTTAATAAATGCATTATAGCAATAGGTAGATATGTCTTTATTTATATCTATATTTTATACAATATGTTTATTTTTAAATACAATAAAGGTGCGTTGTATGGTGTTTTATAATATGGAGTGTAAGGTAGGTTTGAAGAGGTGATACTGTGAATGGAGTGTTATATGTGTCGTGACTACCTCACTAGGAGAACCTGTGCTGAGATTTTCATGTGGATATATATTTTTGTCGATGTAGTAAATAATACATTTTACAGAAGAACATCCATAGTAAGTATATTAGTCGTATATAAAGGAATTGGTAAATGGCTAGTTATTAATTGAGACCTATCTGCAAACCTTCTTCACCTTCCCCACTTTCATTAAATTCATTAAAAGGTTCCAAGTACATACACACACTTCATACGACAACATGATAACATCCATTTAATCACAATGTATACACAATTTGGCCAGCAATCCATTAGCTGCGACGGGGGCAAATTATATAATTGCCTTCCAGACGAAATCAGAATGAAAAAAAAAGATGTATTTAAAAATAATTTTTTTCATCTAAAAATAATTAAAATGTGTTAAAAATGTTATGTATTTAATTAGGCATTCATTCTATTTGTAAATTTCTCGATTTAAGAAAACGGTACTGGGAGCAAGAAGGTGGATAAAGGTTATTCCTTTAGGTGTTGCACGGATATGATATAATCTTATCTAAGTTCATGAAAACATAAACATACATCCTAGATCATAAATTCACTTAAAAAAATATCGTGATATTTACGGTCACGTGATATAACTGTAATCTTCCACAGTCAAAGTACGTTTTATATCTTAGCCCCAATGCGTCATGTGATTTATGGTATAACTTTCTTCAAATAATAATCTATTTTGAGTCGTGGAAATTAAGTTATTACATGGCTATTACCTAATTTCCCCTCGATCGTAATCTGCGGAAGATGTAAGATTGGTTTTATTTTACGTTTTTAGAGGTGGTTTTAAGATTCTTGTTACAAATTCAAAAATCGTGATGTCTGAAGGCACGAAGGGTTAAAATCATTTCAGTTTATGTAAGAAATTACACTATGTGGGAACAGTTTAGCGCAATGGTGTTTTATCTAATAGCCGACAGTTAATAAATTATAATTGATGAACTCGTGGTAGACCGGTAGAATCCAATTCTCTGAACTCAGAGGTCGCGTGTTCGAATCCTAGTGTTTTTTAATAAACATTTTTTTAAATAAATATATGGGCTTTTCAAAACGGTTCCATGACAGTTGATCCCCTGATAGTTGGCCCCCCGACAGTTGATCCCCTCGACAGTTCATCTCCCCAACAGTTGATTCCCTAAAGGCCTAAAGAATTATTTCTGTTGTACGTCCTCATTTATAAAGTAAGTATGCGAAGAGGATAAGCGGCCGTATAACAAAAATCGATATACATATATCTGCAAGCCTCTTGAGTGGAAAGTGGAGTCGGCTTATTCATATGTCGTATTTTATTATTCAGCCGTATATCCTCACTGCATACTCCTTCGGAGACTCGACATTGTTGTTAGTAAAAATATTTTACGTAGCAGATTTCCACTCAAGACGCCTGCAGATATAAGTATGTGGATTTTTGTTTTATAAACCCTCTTCTGAGATAGATATAAAAATACCTATCTCAGAAGAGGGTTACACACTAAACTGATAATCCCAAGAAGCGCGATCCATACTGAAATTAAAGAATATCGATGTCTCCATTTTACGTGAAACTTTACAATTTTTATGCCCCAGAGAGTACATTGAAATTGATATACAATCTATTCAAGAAAGGATTTCGATATTGCGTTGATCAATTTCTCATTAATTCAAAAAATATTGGAAGTCGGGCGCACGGACACGCCCACAACACACTTCCATCGGTTTATCTGTTCATAGGTCTTATATAATAATATCTTGAAATATGTAGGCCGTACCTAAAAAATTATCGACGGGTCGTGTCTGTCAATCAATCTTTTTATGGATAAACTTCATTAAAATTTAGTTCTGAATGGAATATCGAACAATCGCGATGTCTATCACGACTCGTAATGAAAACATTTGGCCTGAAGATGTTAATGTATAACTATTATAATGAACTTACCCACCTACTATATGAAATTGGATGTATCACCTACAAAATTATTGCCAATTATTAACTTTCTTCTTAAAATCACTAACGCAGTTATTCTTGTGATTAGGCCCGAACAGAACGTACGGATAATTGGCGTGTAGGTTATGTTATTTTGACGAAAATCGTGAAAATTGGGCGATTGAAAGTTTGACCACAAAACGTAATATTTCTAAAATTGTTTCAAATTATTCAAAAATAGTGGTAGATAACTATTGTGGACGTTTTTATAATAGGTAATGAATCCGTAATAGAAACCTGCATAAAACCACTATATATTATTTCATATATTTATTTAATGATGCAAAATAAGAAGAAATGATTTTTGTTCTTTTTAATATTTTAGGATTAGTTTTCTGGTTAGTCGTTAACTTTTCGAGTAATTATCAAAGGCTTATTTTTTTAACCTCATTTCCTCACGAGAGGCTACGAGGAAAATAATTAATTTGAGGATCTATGTCATCTTTGGGGATGCTGGGGTTTTATTAAGGAAATGAAGGGAGGAATATATTAGTAAAAATATAATATTTAAGTAATAATACATTAATAATATTAACTAAATAAATATGTTTAAATTAATCAATCATTTTTACACTACAGTAATACACTCCACAATATAAAAAAAACTGTAGTCCATGTATTTAATTGTAAAACAGAATAGAACATAAAAAAATATGTTTAAAAAATTTTGAAATACAAATACGATTTGAGTTTATATCCAAAGTTTTTAACTCAATGATGTTAATTTGGGGCCTACATATTGGTTAAAAAAATAAAATAGAATCAACACTTTTTTTTTTATTCTTCTGTCTTTCACCATTCAAAGGTGTTCTTGGCCATCATTTCAAATAGTGAGAAGGCGAATATATGTATTAATGTTATTTAAATTGTCAAATTTCAAAAATATATGGAAGATTCGATTCGAGTTCGGACTTAGAAGAACGGAGGGGAGGAAATTGATAGAAGAGAGGATATTTGTTCAGAGAGGGACAACCAAAAAGTATCTAATGTTTCCCACAGAAATCACAATCTGGGGAGTCAAGCACGTATATTATTAAAAGCTGAGAGGGAATGGAGCAATGTCCAATTTTCATTAGAATAAGAGATGAAATTTATTTTTTGAAAAAATGGGTGAATTGTTTAAACCGCGGTTTTTATGAGATAGCCTTTTGAATTGAGGCATAGTAGGCTCCCTTGTATTGACTAGCAATATGCCAGTACTCTGCCCAAACATTGCGGAATTGTTCTTTTAAGGACTGTAAAACGCTCCTGATATAAGAAGTTAAAACATTTCAAAAAGAAATATTTCAATTATATTATACTTCATTTTTACGAAATTTCGTGTTTTAAGGTTATTGAAAAAATGATAGTGAAACCAATTTACGTGTGTTATTTATAAATTATCTATAAATATTTTTATCATTGTACGTTTGCAATAAGTCTTTTTAGCTAATAAGTTAAATAATCTAACGAGGCAGGAAATGATTATTTCCGGGCGAAAGTAATTACATAGGACTTCTAGACTTAAATAAGTTAGCGACCTGTCACGAAGACTGCTCATGTCGTGATTTGGGAAAGAAAGACAAGACTTTTCCATTTGGGTTAATGAGGCCGGTTACGCAACGCGGAACGCGTAATAAAAAATAAAACTGGGCTATAAAACGAACCTCCTCCACTCTTTTATGTGCGCCTGGTGGATTATTTGCATTTGTTAGATGATGACGGCAGAGCCGGGACAATCTATTTTGGCATCTGAGACACCTTTCAGACACCTCACATAAATGTGTAAGCCATTTCTCTCAAATTATCAACTTATAATTGTTGAAGGTATCTATCTCACCCCAAAAATAGTTTTTGATCACTAATACATTTTTTCAAAGACGTTGCACTTCGTGACTTCAAAATTCACGTGACTGACGAGTGAAGTTCCGCAAAGTTGTTTCGGGCTTCAGCCTGCAGGGTAAAGATTGTCCCGATGATAGCCAATTTCTAATAGCAGAGGGACCAGAGTAAGAATAATTTTTCTTCTAGCCAAAACTCATATATGGTATATACAGGTATAGGAAAATTTGCGAAACAAATATGATTTCAGTAAAAAAACAGCAACTCTAAAATTGCCCCATATATCACTTTGTAGTTTGCTAACTCAAGGAAAAACTACAAATAATTTATGTGTAAATTCTATAAGAGTAGGTAGGAAAATGTATCCTCTAACTGTTTTCTTTAAATTCTATGAAATACCTACCAAAATGTCTGAAAACATGTGCAGCTTGAAAACCTATGAAGGCAGTTTTGAACGTTTTTTTTCCTAAAATTCCAGTGCGTATTTCATAAAGAATTAAAATTATTACGCCTTGAAATTGTTTGTCCTTTGAAACCATATATATTTTCCCAACTACCCGTATATAATTTACAGATAAATCATTCGTAGAATTCCTTGCGTTAGCATACTACAAATTTTGTATTTTTGGGTTCTGACCGTTAATACGACTATAAATTAGATACACTCTTTGAATTTAATAATGTTTTTTCGTATACACTTGGGTTTATTCGGGAAATTTCAAAGTTAGGTAACTTTTTAGAAATTAAAAACGTTTGTCTATATTTTGATATTCTAAATGTATTATGAATTCGGTAAGTTACTTAAGATATAACGCCAAACATATAGCCTACCCTTGCCCCGGCCCTGGGAGAGAACCGCGGAACTGATTTCCATTCGCAAATTCTTGGTGTTGTTACTTTTTGCGTAGATACTAATTTGGTCGATCGAAAACAAAGCATCCAAGACTCACTATCTGAAGCCAGTAGACCAATAATTGTAACCCCAATTTTGGGAAAAATGTTTTGAGGTGGAAGAGATGACGAAGGAGAGCAAGGTAAAATAACAGAAACGCGCTTTTTTCTAGTTGGAAAAAATCTTTTAAAACGTCATTTATATTCTAATTGATATTTCATCAGGACCAAAATGACTATCTTTCTCTACCCTTAAAAGATGAATAATTAAAAAAAAAATACATATAATTGTTTAAATAAATCCGAAAAACACAAATTTGATTTTTCTTTTCCGGATTTTGAACAAGCGAAATTTCTCCCACTGCTCTACCTTGGGGGTTGCCAATTTTTTTTAATTTTTAAACTTTTCAATATGTCTTTTCTTGAAAGGAATACCCACAAAGCAGGAAAAAGATAAGGGGGCAGTTTCTGTGGTTAGGTTTAACTAATAATGTAATAATCCTCCCCATGCATCCTTAAAAACAAAAAAGAGCGACATACAAATCCTGGCAAACAAGAAATATCTTGGGGTCTCCATTGACAAACACTTAACATTTAAACAACATATAGAAGGAATTTTAGATAAAACCACCCCCTTACCTGGAATCTTGAGCCGATTATCATATCTGTTACCAAATACTTTTTAAAAGAAATTATATAAGTCTAATCACATCTACTGAATTGAAATTTGGGAAACGCGTATGAAACATACATAAATGAATTACAAGTTATACTAAACAAGGTAATCAAAAAGCTATTTAACTTTAATTCTAAAATAAACACCAAAATCGTACGGGAAACCAAAACTGCTAACAATAAGAAATCTATAAGAGTATAATATTTGTATCTTAATATATAAAATAAATAATAAACTCATACATAGAAATATAGAATTCATTAAAACGTCACAAGTATACAAACACTTCATACGACAACATGATAACATATCTTTACAGACAATACGGCAAGCAATCCATTAGCTACGAGGGGGGTAATTTATATAATTGTCTTCGACACGAAATAAAATAAAAAAGTCGAGGTATGTTTAAAAAGAAATTATTCTTTCTGAAATTAACTGAAAAAAATAATTAAAATGTATTAAATTGTGAAGTATCCATTTAGGAACCTAATCATCACAGTTAAGTAAATGAAAATGTACTTTTCCCTTTCACGAATTCATTTTTTTTTTTTTTTAATTTAAAAAAATCTGATCAGTATTCGCATTCCTGCCATTTAAATACGAACGAAAGAACGCAATATGCAGAAATTTGTTCAAGCGAATATTTTCAAAATATTGGAATAACTTATTGAGGCTTATAAAGCTCATTGAAGAAAATATTAAAAAATCTCAAATGCAACATGAAACAGAAAATGACACCAACAACCTATGTCTTACCGAGATAACACACTACCACTGAGCAAATGACACCGAATTATTTTCTGTAATTTTTATCGATATCGTATTTCAATTTCAGAATTACCAACATTTTCCACAATTAATTCGATTCCCAGGAGCGCTAGTTACCTTTTTTACATTCTGAACCTATTTCTGTTTCTTATTTCATTTGATATTTGCTAAAGTTATCTCCAATTTTTATTTAAAATCATTGTTAAATATAATTTTTATTATTATCATTATATGATTTTATTTACCCCTACCCAAGTATATAAGTAAATCACATAGGTAAGTCGTCTAAATGTTGATTAATCTCAGTTTGACAATGGCTTTGAACACTGAAACAGCTGTCACAATAAAAATAATCTTTCATACCTAATAACATCGATAAATTTTACTTATTTTATTATTTTTTTTTAAATATGCATAATAATTATCAAAAATGATTGAATTTTCATATCTAGTTCAAAAACACCAGCAAAACTTTTTTTTGGATTCCCAGAGGAGTAAAAGTAAGGGTACGTATTTTTTACTGTAGTATAGTGAAAGAGGAACGCAATCGATTACTCTTCGCCGTATATCTATAGATCGTCATAAAGCTGTACTATTTGGGAACACCTAAATATTTGACAATATATATTTTTTAAATTCAAATATTCCCTGGTTACGAATGAGCTGACAATATTTGAAAACCTCCTACTACCATTACGGTAAGTGGGAGATGTTGCTTGTGTCGTGATGGAGGACTTAGCTAGCCGAGGAATTGAAATCAAGTCCCAGACGCGATGCCAACTCAGCCACTGACCAGTCAAATTTTAAGTATATTACGCATATAAAGGAAAGCCTCATCGGGTAGTTCAATAACCTTATTAAGAGTTGAGTGAATCTGAGCATGTTTGGATCACGAGTGCAAAAAATATGATGCCTTGCACGATTATATTTATTTGGGTCAAACTAGTTCTAGTTTTTTTTCTTCATAAATTGGTTGTAAATACTTCCGAGTATCAACATTTGAAGTCTGTCCAAAACATGTCTTAAAATTCTGTCTCTTAAAACAAAGAAAACTGTTAAATTAATAATAATTACTTTATTAATTGATAAACTAAAGTTTTTAAGACAAGATTTTTGTGCATAGCGCAAAGGGTAACAATTAATTTTATAAACAATAATTATTAGTCTGAAACACTCATCCAAATTGAAAAAACCTTCCGAGAAAAGATAAATGTAATTTATCTTTTCTCGGAAGATATATATATATATATATATGCACCCTTCTGACCGGCAATCAGAAATGTGCAGGTTCGAGTCCTGTCGGCAACATTTATCTTTTCTCGGAAGGTTTTTTCCATTTGGATGAGTGTTTCAGGCTGATAATTATTGTTTATAAAAATAATAATTACTTTGTTTGAAATCACTGTATTTAATATGTAAATATCTACACGTATCAGGCACAAATCTTCCCTCTTCAGGATAAACAATAAAAGGACTAAAAATAATGATAAGTATAGACAAATAATAAGAAAATAGAAGAAATTAAAAACACAAGGCATAAAAAATATAATGATAACAGGCATTATTACTAAAATTTATTTTAATAATATTATACGTGTTTATCTTTGCACCTAAAACGTGCAGATATTTACACATTAAATACAGTGGTTTTAAACAAAATAAATATTATTAATTTAATAAAAATTAAACCACAAAGTCATTTTACATCATTTAAAAAAACAGTAAAGAAAACTTTGTTCGTGTATAAATCGAGGCATAAATTTGTGTAATTTTCATGATGCCAGAGCTCACAGTTTGTGTGTTTTGGTTAGGTCAAAATAAATCAAAGGGCTGCTTGAAGATCGGGAGGAAAAGTTGAAGGGTGTAATTTAAGGGAATATAATAAAAAATGGAATTGAAGGAACGCGTTATTTTTTGACGATTAAACAATTGGTAACCAATTGTGGAAGCATGTTAGTAGAGAGGAGGAGTTGAGGAGGGGGAAGATTGGGAATTGCCTAAGTATTCAGATCTAGACACCAAACACAACTAATGACATTTAAAGTAAGTAGTTGAGTAGTAGCTGAGTTGAAGGAATGAGGATGAGAGTATCTGCAACTCATTTATATTTATAAAAAAAATCACAATAGCATCTACGTAATGTTCAATCGGTGTTTATTTATCGGTTTCATAACTATTGGTAGAAAAATCACTTTGTAGGTGTCACAGAAAAATAATATTGGATAAATCATTTAAAATCTTATTAACAATCAGAAGGCAGTAATATGGTTTTTAAGTCCGCATGAGAAAGTAATAAAAGGTGCGTAAGCAGTTTTTTCGCAGCACCTGTGTTCTAATTCCACTTGAGGTAATACAAGTAGTTGTGTTAGAAGGTGAAGAAATAAATAGCAAGCGGGCGACATAAGGCATAATAGATGATCTTCGTGTGAGATAACCTGCCAAGTACAACGCGTTGTGACATTGCGACTAGTACACGAATTGATTCCACAGTTAAATAATGTCCTATGGTAAAGGTTCCCAACCTTTTTGTCATTGAACATTAAGTTGCTTAATTAACAGACACGCATTAATCTAACAAAACCAATTGGATCTAGTTATGCAAAAAGCGTCCAAACGACTAATTGCCAAAATCGACTTTTTCATATTTTCCTACAGATAAACACTAGATCTTTATATGCTAAAAGCATTCAAACTCCAAATGCAATAACAATATACAAACATTGATAATCATTCCGCAAATGCCGTAACATGCTTTGTATTGTGAAATTTTCAAACGCCTTTTTCTCAACTTAATTTTTTAGGGTTGGATGCTTTCTGCTTAACTACGTACAATTTGTCCTACGATCAGGATACACATTTTTTCACCCATGGTTGTAAATTTAAAATATAGCAATAATATTTGAATAAAGGCATTCGCAACATGATTATAACGCTACTCGCTCACAGATGGCATTAATTTGATAAATCCGCCTATATTGCGATCTTTCGAGCACAGAAGTCAGATGGGAATGCTGTCCTTCATCTATCGGTATTTTAATGGAAAATACTCTGCAGAACTAGCGTCATTGATCCCTTCATAGCGTCGTTGACATTTGTCACACAAGAACGGGTCGCTTCCACGACTCATTCTTATGTTCACTGCCCGGCTATGGAATGATCTGCCGGCCTGTGTTTTTTTACTCCTACAACATGGATCTGTTGAAGACCCAGTATAACTATAACTTTATCTAATTTCTTAGATAAAGTAATAGTTATGCACTACTAAAAACTAGCATCACTCCGGGCTCCGGAAAGTATAGCTGAGCAGTGACCTTTTTGTCAATTGCTAAAATTACATACTGTGTAAAAATGAATATGTAAACCATCTTTTTGACAAACAAATGTTTTACTAGTATTATTATTATTATCATTTCCTGTTAATTTTTTTTTTTTAAATATTTAAATTAACGCCATCCACCGGTTGGGAACCCCTGTCCTATGAGACCGCCGACCTTACTATGCATTGTAAGTAAGCAGGATAATATAATATATTGTAATTGGTTTAACTTACTTAATTCTATTCGAGCTCAGAGGAACAAGTGCCAAAGTAGTTAAAGGTTGGTAAATTTTTATTGTTTTCTATTCCGTGGTGTTCACTTTGAATGAGATAATAATGTGTTATTAGTATGTTTGTCGCCTACCGGTTTCGCTCAATCCCACTTTCACTAAGGCGGTTCTTTTACATACACATCAACGAAATGACGAAAATTACTAACGGGATAAATCGAAGGAAGTGCATTATGAGGGTGTACATGTGATTGAAGTAGGCTTAATTTTTCCTTACTTCTAGCGAAATTGATCAAATATTTTCAAATACAGAAATTTCTTCTTGAGGAAGTTATCATTTTCACATTCTGGCTATGTAAATTGGCAACATCGCTTTTCTTTCAAATCGGAACCTATAGATCAGTGGCGATCATTGCCAAAGGTAGGCTATATGTAGTTTGTCAAGTCGGGCATGAAATGTGCATTGAATATTCAAAAATAGCCAAATTATTATCATCTTCCTTATACAATAAATTTTATTAAAAATTGGTAGTATTACCTTTAAATTTATTTTTATGGTTCGTTTTTTGGGTGGGCACAGCTATTCAGCCTTTATGGACTGCACGCCACTGATATAGATTACGCTATTATCGATTTATCTTTTAATATAAAATGATTATCTTCCTAATTCATGTAGAAAGGGGTAAAGTAATGGAATGCGTACGATGAAAAAGCTGCTCATCTGACCTTATACCATAGTTAACATTATTCTCAAATAAATGGTCATCATCATCACGGTGCTATGTCCCAATTTGGGAATTTAACACTTTTATTTCATTATTTTTATTTTTGAAACTGTTAATACATGGTGGAATTCCATTGTAATGATTAAATAATAAACACTTTTTAACTTTATTCCACTTTTATTTTTTATTTTATCTTCATACCGGTACAATTAATGTTGAAACTATAGTTTATATACAATTTTGGTTGTCAGGGGTAACATACCATGATTTTAATTAAATTATATTTTTCAGTAGTGTTGTAGCATGAATTTATAAAACGTGACGTAAATGATACTTTTGAATTTATTCATAATATTACTTTATAGATAAATTTGGTTTGAAAAATGTTTATTAAAATATGGTACAGTTGTTTTGATTATAAATATGATTTTATTTTATTCATATAATAAAAGGTTGATGAATACTGATCGATAGTGAGTTTATTCTAGGATTTTTCCATCTTAGTTGTAATAGATGGTTTGGGCATGTACAGCGAATGAACGAAGAAAGAAGTGTAAGGAGAATATATGACGCGAATGTGAATGGAAGAAGAAACCGGGGACGACCGAAGAAGACATGGCACAATCAAGTGAATCAAATACTTGAGTCGGGCCATGTCAGAAGTCGGAATAACAGAAGATAATGTATGAGACGTTGTATGAAAGTTAATGAAGCAAGAAGTGTATGCCAAGATCGAGTTGTTTGGCCGTCCGTCCTCTGTGCCTACCCCTGCGGGGAAACGGCGTGATGGTTAGTTAGTTAGTTAGTTGTAATATCAAGGTTAACAACAGGATTTTCAAAAGTTATTTATAATTTAACGGACAATTGTCCATTAACAATAAATTAACTTGCTGAAAATCACAAAACTGCACGAATATAGTATATGCCTATAAATCTACAAAATATAAATTGTCTTTTACACACGAACACAGCAATAGGTTATTTTCACAACCTACGGATACCGTTAAAAATGTGTGGAAGATTCAAAGTTCATATCTCTGATTCTGACAATCGCACTAAAAGTAAATAGTTTGAATATTTCTTTTTGATTTTAAAAACGATCCAAGACCGCACATTCCAAAATAGTTCAACTGTCTAAAACGTCATTATGATGTACCTACATAACGCTGCTGGCTGGTAAGACGGCTGTCACCGACGTTGGTCGGTGTGACGTCAACAACGTCATATTCACGAACAAAAATGAACACGTCGTTTTGGCAGCATATCGAAAATGGCACAAATTAAATCGTTATATACACAAAAACAAATTAAAAACGCTGCCTCTATCTTAATTTTTCTCATCATTTTTGCAGACAATGAAAATACCATATTGTAAAAACATCACAATTACACGAACGCTACACAAAACAACATAATAATTTGGACACGAATTCAGTTAATACTAAAAGTAATATTGTAATTGTATATACGTATATACAATCTCCTCCCCGACAGCCTGCAAACGGAGAATCGAATAACATATTTTTTAATTGATAAACTAAAGTTTTTAAAAACTTACGACAAGATTTTTGTACATAGCGCAAAGGGTACACTTATCCAAATTGAAAAAAAAAAACCTTTCCCAGCAAAGATAAATGCTGACCGGACATCAGAAGGGTGCAGGTTCGAGTCCTGTCGGCGACATTTATCTTTGCTCGGAAAGGTTTTTTTTCAATTTGGATGAGTGTTTCAGGCTAATAATTATTGTTTATAAAAATAACATATTTTTTGTTTACTCTTAAAATAAGTGACCAAAATAACACTGTTATAATGTGTAAGATATATAAATAGTGTTAAGTAATATGGCATGTAATATATTGTAAGTAATAAACTATGGTAAGAATAATATCTATGTTTATAGTTTAAATTAAGAAAGTAGTATGTAAGATACATGGTTAATATATGTAATATTAAGTAATATGGTATGTAATATATTATAAGTATTAAAATACGGTAAGAATAATACATATGTTTATAGTTTAAATTAAGAAAGTAGTATGTAAGATACATGGTTAATATATGTAATATTAAGTAATATGGTATCTAATATATTATAAGTATTAAAATACGGTAAGAATAATACATATGTTTATAGTTTAAATTAAGAAAGTAGTATGTAAGATACATGGTTAATATATGTAATATTAAGTAATATGGTATCTAATATATTATAAGTATTAAAATACGCTAAGAATAACACGTATGTCTGTAGTTTCAGACGAACGGAAACAAAAAAAAAACAGAAATGATAGCGAAAGGATACGAATACACATGAATAGAGCAATGAAAAATATGTGTGACAAAAATTAAAATTGACGTGTTGAAAATATATGTTTGCATAAAGCCACAACATGGCACTCGTGGACTTCACATAATACCTCTTAATTGAAAACAAAACATTTCGAGAATATACCAGTGGCAAACTCCAACACATTGACAAATGTCACCACTGAACAATTAATTCGAAGAAGAGTGATATCTGACGATTTTAAAAATAAATGACGTCGCAAATTTACATAAAACCTTTGAAAAACTGAAATCAATTTTCTGCTCCAGAAAGAATATCGATATTTGAAAAAGTTTGCTCAATTACATCAGAAGTAAGGCTAGATTGAGCTTACTTCGGGCACACGGACACGCCCACACCACAATTCTCCCGGTTAATCTCTTCAGTGCCCGTCACGATGACGGGTGGCTTGTCACTCTCCACAGTGGCGATTCTGACACTGATTATTATTTCGTTTGATATTTTGTCGAAATGTTTTCGTGACAGGTCAGTTAATCATGTTTTTTTTCTGAGATTTTTTGCGGTTATATATTTAGATAAAATTTGAATTATTTTTAATGGATAGGTTCTCCACGTAACACAATATGATGCATTCTTGCGTTTTGTATGGTCAATGTTATCTTCAACTTTTTATATCTTTAATGTTGAATCTGTCATGCCCACGTTAATAAATATAAAAAGGTTTTCAACTGTGCCAAATATGAGAGGTTACCTTTTGGTAATTGAGGGATGCTCTCATTCCTCAAACAAATATTTTGACAGTGACTTTAGATTTTCAATCTGGCATTCGTTGCGATATTGTGAAGTAAGCAAAACAAAATACATCAATTTTTTCTTCGATAATTATTTTGCGGCGTCATTATTAATATAGTTAATGAGAAGAACTTTGTTTATACCGCTGTTTTTAATATATAAATATCTACATGTTACAAAATGAAAGCTTTCCTTATCAGGATAAACAATGTACTAAAAATTATTGACAAGAACATACAAACATAAACAAAAATTTAAAATAAGTGATAAAAGTAGGTAAATAATTATTTGAAAATGTAAAAATAATTGAAATATAAACAATCGTCATAAAGTATTAAATAATGAAATAAAAGACGGCTCAGCTACCTGGGCCGCCATATTGTGGAACCAAGAGACATAGCCGAATATCCAATGACTACCCTGATAAACTTTATCAAAAGGACCGGGTTACTGTCAAAGGAATAAGGTAAACTAGTAGCTAGCACAATGGGCGTATGGCCCGAGTGCGCACAGGAGCTATGCGAACTGTCTCCGTGTCGATAAATAAAAATAAATAATGAATTTTAATTAGATTGATATAAAATGATAAAATACCATCGGTCAAACGCCTTCTTCCTCAATATAATTTTTGAATCAATGAAATTTATAATTTTGAAAAACACAATTTATATAAAATAATTGAAAACATCAATGCGTTACAAAAAAGTGTGTTTTTCTAACGCTTATAATTATGAAAACATTATTTATTAATTAATTAAAAAAATATCCTTTTTACATACCACTTTATAAATACACATAAACATCTACATGTTTCATCTTTCTTTGTTTTATCTGTCATCATCAGGAATATATAAATACGAGTATAGTATTCATATATTCCTGAATACTATATTCATATATTACTGACAACATTGCTGTCGAAACATGTAGATCTTTATGTATATTTTTAAACTGGTATTAGCAAAGTATATATTTTTTTATTAATTAATTAATAATGACGCCACAAAGTGAATACCAATCGTTTGAAGAAATTATAACACATTATATGTTTATTTTTCGCTTATACGTAATGAAAGCATAAAAAAGGAAACAAACGGTTCCTAGTAATTAATATTATTACTCATATACGAATAAATATTATTATTATTAGTTGGTATATCTACTTGTTCCTTTCCAGAAATTCGACACCATAACACGAAACGATTCAGTTATCAGTTTGGTACAACTTCAGGAAGGAAAGAATAAAATTAATTTGTTGAAAGTTTAATGCAAACAACATAATACCATAACGATTAATATCCATTTAACGCTGAAGAATGAGTCGTCAGTGAGGAGTTTATCGAGACTCGATGAAAGCGACAACAAGCACATAAAAGCTTCGAAGGTTGAGTGTTAAGCCGTTACCCATATTACTATACATTTTCTCTGGTACGTAAGTTTATCCAAAATGTAGGCAACGATTGAAAATAATATATTCTTTAAACTATTTATTATAAACGCACTTATCGCGTAAAAAAATTACTGCTCTCTGTGGTCAAAATAAGTTTAATTTGCGGAGTTCTTTCTCAACGCGGCATTCATAACCGACTGATGTATTATTTATATCACCCGTGTTTCATCAGGTTTCATTCATATATGAAAAAAAATAACGATGATTTCGGTACCTACCTAACTGAAATCGTGCCTCCGAACTTTGACTGGCATTTTTAACGTTATTATCTAATTACGTTCGTAATAGAAAGAGTGGAGAATTTTTGAATGCTGTTATTTAATAAGAGAAAAAATGGCGAATCTGGTAAGAAGATGATTGTGACGCCACATGGCATTTTTTTGTGAGATTTGGCGCATGGTGCGGCGTGGGAATATCCCACCCTTTCATAGTGAGCTCTATGGAGAGAGTTTAGTGCGTTTCCTACGATTGTAGCTTGTTCCGAATAGTAGTGCTAAGGCTATATTTAGATGATGCGTATTCGATAGCATGTTTCCGAATACGCGACTCTTAAATGTATCAAAAGTTTTCAAACCGAACCTAACCCATGTAACCTACCAACTATCTAAGGAGAGAAATCCATGCGCCTACTACAATATTGTCCCTATTTACGGATTGTAGAGCTAAAGCTACGTTCAGATGGGTTTTCAATAGTACGTCTTCGAATAGATATGTTACGTATAGTCGTAAGTGACTGAATACCTATCTAACCCCTCTTTTCTAACCTTGCCTATATAACTACATATGAATTGTCAATGTTATCCACTTAGAGAGTGTTTTTGTTCGAATTTTGTTAAAAACCCTATCCAAATCTCTACGCGCGCTAGCACAAGTGTGTTTCTGTGCCCGTTTCAGAACTCGGCCTTCAACGCGATCCTTTGAACAGGGGTATCAAGGAAGCGGTTATCAAAGAGAAAACAGATCACTAATAAAGGTATTACTATATTTTTCGAGTTTGCAAGGAAAACGAGTTTTCCAAGCGCTTTTCGTATTTTAGTTAGATTATATAGGCTGGGTTAGCTAAGGTTATGCTATACTAGACATGATGGGTATGTTAGATACGTCAGGTTAACTATGTTAATTAAATGGGTTATGTTTGACATATTAGGTTAGGTAATTTGGGTGAGTTTGGGTTAAGAATTGTTCCCAATAATTCTCAGAGTACTAATATGCGTTACGAAACGCTTCATCTGAATTTGGCGTGGAAGATGTTGCCTCTTCCTGCCGATCCGGTTGAACCCGTGCCACCTCAGCTGTTGCACAACGGACGAAATTTCTGATGCCGTTTGCAGTATGCGGAAGCAATTAAACACATCTCGCACATGTGCGCTGTGTAGGCTGTTGCGTCACCTGCACCGGGCATCGGGATGCAAATCGTACTAAATGGGATTTATCATTCATTGGCGGGTCTCGCTGCGCACTGTTTTTCACCATGATTTGTGACCTGTGGTGGAGCCGAAACTTTTTAAGAAATATCAAGGGTTCCCAACCAGTTGATCGCGAAGCAAAATTTGGACTATCCCAATTACGATTGTGAACTTTGAAAATAATACCTTTTTTTTTCACAAAAATACAAATATATACATACACATATACAAACATACAAAGTTCATATATCTTCTTTAGATATAAAAAACGAATGTTTGTTTGTCTATCTGTCCTCGATTTTCTCGAAAATTACTTGACCGGTTTCGCTGAAAATAGCACCGTTTATTCTGATTAGTGACGGGAAGGTTTAGAGAGTAGTCTTAATGAAATCCAATGTGTAAAACTATTGTTATAACGTTTTAAAATTAATATGAAAATCATTGAACCCGCCATGTTGTATTGAGGTTAGCCCATAGATATACCATTCTGGTTGGCCACAGATTACATATTCAAAAGAAGAAGGTTTGTTTGGGTAGAATATTTTCAAAATGGACAACACAAGTAATAAATAAATGTTTGGATTGAAATAAAAAAATAAATTGTTTATTTGTTTAGAGACAGTAATAGTCGTCACAAGGCATTACTTTCGCTGTCAAATCAATTATGGCACCCAAACGACAAGCAAAAATTCATTACTTCATAACTTTATTAAAAAAAAACTTTTTCTTATTATTTAATGTAAAATGGTACTGCCAAGTGAATTTTCATTTGCGGAAGTAAAAATTGTGAAGTTTTAAGTTTTTTTTAGATATTTAACGTTATTTTGCCTTAATGGAGGCTATCTTTCCTTAAAAAGCAACAAACAATAATTCTTATAAGTTTCATAGTAGAAGTCGACCGCAATAAACATTAAGTTTAAAAAAAGTAGCTCTCAACCTCAAAAAGGTTAGGAACCCCTGCCCTAAGCTTTTTATGAACATATTGTTATCATCAGAAAAACATTCATAGGTACAGTTATGCCACATTATCTTTGACGACCCGGAGATATTGGAGGTACAGTTGACACGATAATGATACTCACACAGATCCATTGCTAGCATAGAGCGTGTTTCAAACTTGAAAAACTTGTGAAACTAAAAAAATGTAATTTTCGTAAAAAATAACATGTTAAACATTCTCAATAACTGTAAAAACGTTGCGAGCATTCAAATTCGAAGAACGTATACCCTTATTGTTCCTTGGTCGCTAAAAACAGTAAGCGGGCGTAAGAAAGACAACATGCTGTTCCTCAGTGACGTTTCACAGGGACATCACTGTCGGAATCGTATATATTTGTACCAATACGAGTAATCCCAAGTGTGCCTTGTTTAAGTCTACAGTGTAAGTAATCAAGATATCTTTTAAAAGTTAAAAACAAGTTTTTTTGAACCGTTGATGAATTTGTATGAATGTGTACTATTTTAATATTATTTCTGTTAATTCCAATTAAAGACAATCAACCTGCATAGTATTAAATATGATTAAAAAAAGCTTTAAAAATTCACTGATAATTTCCAGTGCATAATGAATATGATAGAAATGGTACCTACCATAACACCAGTGCAGCGTGATGTTAAATTGTAGTAAAGAAAAGTGACAAAGTTCAATAATTTGTATGAATCGCGTATTTACCTCTCATAAAATACAACTTTTTGTTTGGGTAAAAATGACCACACATCACGCCACTGACAGGCAATTGCATAATATCCATGCACAAAAAATACTTCATAATACCTGTAAGATTGCGTCGATATTTTTATAGTAAAGCATCGGTCTTATAAAAAACGCAACGCTATTTTTATTACGATTCAGAAAAAAATTGTGTATATATATTTTAAATCAATCGCTTAGTAATCGCCGGGGGTCACTGAACCTGTGGTGTCGGCTTAACTCTTACTACTCCACCTTTGCGAATTTCGAATCCTTTTAATTAATTAACATTCTGGGATGCGTGTCTAGTGAGATATTTTATTAATTAGTAGTAGCATAAATCAAACACATGTGTACATTCATTCTAATGTCATGTCGTGATATATGTCTGTATTTAATATATTAAAAACATAAAAATATTTTTTAATAGTGGAGAAAAATAATTGCATTCCTTACCTGGTACAAATTTTTTAATAAAATTAACCGACGTTATTATTAACCGGTTATTATCAACCGGTACGATTTTTTAAAAATATTATTAACCAAAGTTATTCCGCTTTAAAAAATGAAATGAAACTTAAACAATACCGCTTTTTTTTAATTACTTCTCGGCATTTTAAAGAATTTATTTTATAATATTTTTTTGGTGATATTCTACTATAGAAATATTTTGTAAAACGTACCTCATCAAAAGGTCACATTTCCGATTCGATTTTGATAAATGCTAAGCCTACGTATTTTATCTTTAAAAACATTATGTTTATAGTGTTGCCTAATGATATTATCATTAGTTATCACAAAGATGAAGTGTTCCGTTAATATTAATATTATACGTGCTTTTTTATCTATGGTGGATGATTCTTTAATATGTTGGACTTCTAAAAACGGTTGCCATAGTAAATTGTTAAGAGACACAGCTGCGTTGCCTATTTCATACATTACTTAATTTTGGATTTGAGGCCAAAATACCCACCAAAGCTGAATGATATATATATTTTTTAATTAAAGGTTTAGTAAATATCTATTATGTATGAGAAGCATTTTATTTATATATGTTTTAAATTATGAAGTATAGGCCATGAAAAATTCATTTTTCCTAATTTTAGAGGCAACTTAGAAAATTATTTTGCGGGTTTATTGCATTAAAAAAATATATATCGTATTTGCTATGTAAATATGATTATGTAAATAAAAATATTAAAAAAAAACACGGGTCGAAATTTTAAATTATGTACTTCAAATTTATGCTCCCTAGTAATTTGGTCGTTTTTAATATAATTTGAAGTCCACCACATGCTTATTTCAATATAAAAAAAATATATATTTCATTATATTTTCAAAGGAGATGGGGTAAAACTTTTTTTTACATCACCGGTAGCCCCCAAATAATTGTTAAAGGTGCCTCTAAAATCGCGAAAATCAACTCTTTCAATGCCCTGCATTTCATATTGTGAAACAAAAATAAATAAATTACTTCTAATCCGTACTAGATATTAACTATACTTTCTGATGAAAAAAAATCATTAGGTTTAGGTGAGTGTTTTGGCCTCAAATCCAAAATTGAGTTATGTATGAAACAGGCAGCGCAGCCGTTCCTCTTAAGTTTGGAATATTGATTCTTCTGGGCATTATTCCTATAACGTCTAACCGAAATTCTGAACCAAAATTTAACTGTTTTCAAGATTTAGATAAAAATAAAATAATCTCCAAGAAGAGAATAATTACGTGGTGAGAGAAGAGAAGATAATAAATATGAGAAACTTGCCAATAATTTAATTTCACTAAACACAAATTGGTACCTAGTGATGATGAATCTTCGCAATGAATTGGCAGATTCGAATAATGTAATAATAATGATTAAAAATGTTTTAAAAAAACCTAAGACTATTTACTGTGTTGGCCGCTGTAGCGTAGTGATCTTCACACGTGACTTCTAGAGTGGAGGTTAAGGCTTCGTTTCCCAGTGTAGTCACGGTTTGTGAACGATTGGTACAAGCGACTCGCTCGCACCTTAGCGTCGCGTCATCTCAATAAGTCCATCAGTTTACAAGCAACGTTTTACGCCTATAGTGATGAAACAGAGATATTAAATTCAAATGCTGATTTAATTTTTTCCCTTTCATTGCAAACATATGTAGATATGTCTTATGCGAATATTTAAAAAAAAATTCTTGAATACATGTATAATTATTTTGTGGTGTCATTATTAATAGAATTAATAAGACGTATTTTGTTTCCACCACTGTTCACCATATATAAATATCAACATGTTTCGGAAGCGAAATTTCCCTCATCGGGATACACAGTATATTATCATTATTTATCTTACTGTGTATCTTGATAAAACATGTTGATATTTATATATTAAAGAATTGTGGAAACAAAATACTTCTTATTAATTCCATTTTTTAATAATTATTTTACTTTCCATAAATTGAAGTAATGGCTCGTGCTTATGGGAAGAGCATTTATAAAGATGGCATAAACATATTGTCAAGTTATTCGCAAACCCGGAATTTAGTCTCTCTTTCAAAGAGGTATCATATTTTTATGAATATTATTATTCGTTCTATACCTACCTACATGTGTAACGTACGTAATATATTGGCGATATGATTATGGGTATTACAATATCGGCTGCCAAATCTGATGAACCTTACAAAAATGGCTTTAAAGCTGTCGCAATGGACATTACTCAACTAACTCAGGTTTTTGACTGAAGACGTTCACCACACGAACGTTGAACTCTACACAATGTTAAAGCATTTTTTTTTTCAATGCACAAAAAAGAAAGGTAACTAATAGATTTTTTATCGATTGTTATAATCCGAATGATTTGCCAGTGAGAGAATTTAAAGGTTACCTATCTGAATGCGGGAATGCAAAAAAGATTTAAAAGTTACTAGGAAATGCGGCTAATCTTGTGAATCTCGTCTCGCTCATGAAACAATAGATCGCCCGATTTTGACATCACAATGGCTTGAAAACGTAAAGAAAAATTGATAATAAATAATCGTTTCCACCATTATAGGTGTTTCATCCTCGCAATAAACAATTTCGATGGAAACATGAACATTTTGTTACGCAGTTGTTAAGGGACTTTATAAACACAGATAAATCAAACCAGTCCATTGATTTCTACGACTCAATAAATTGAATGTTTTATTTGTCCTGAAGGTATCGAATTTTGATTATTCGGTTGTTCGGTTGTTCGGTCAACGGTTACCACTTGTCAATCAAAATTTGGAGCGCAGGTCAAATATTACAATGTGATAGAATTTTAGCAAAATGTTTTGAGTCCTTAACCGTCTGGAGTCAGTGAGACTATAACACCAGCAATTGGGGGATGTTGTAAAGCTGAAGGCAGTGGGGTGGGGGCGGGGGAATTCCTGGCTATTCAGATCTGGTTACCAAACACGACTAAAGCCATTTCAAGCAACGTTTCAATTCTGAATGGTGGTCTTTCACCGAGGCGATACTGAAAATATCTTCCACAACGTGCACAAATACACTATATATTATTTTTAATAAATTAACTGTGAAACAACACAAATTCATTAAATAAAATTTATTTGCGCACGCCGGCATTTGAACCCGCGACCTTCGGATTCGTAGTCGAGAGCCTTAACCCTCGATCGCAGTGACCGTCAAATGTATAGATTTATTGTTTTGGCTAAATTTCCATAAGTTTTATCTACCGCTTTAGCCATACCATGTATGAGACAACCGGGCCTAAGCTTAACAACCACGATGTTGATGTAATATTACTGAACACAATTCGGGTCAGTCGAATGAATTTGAATATATTATTTTTAAACGGAAGAAGATTGGAGCAAGAAGAAAAGGTCCTATTACCGAATACGAAGAGATCGGGACCGGAGAAGAACAGAATGTAGGTCAAATAAAACTCACGGATGCTAATGGAGCTGTGATGATGATGATACATCTTTTCTAAAAATGGTATTCGACCAAATTAATAATGTTATAATTAATCGTACCTCCAGGTACGTTATTATTACTGTAAAAATAAGTTATTTTGCTTTATTAGGGATTACAATATAATATTGTATTTATTTCCTCCTTTAATATATGGAATCAACAGAAAGAGGTACCTAAAACTGTCATTCTCAGACTCAATATCGATATTTTTATTTTGTAAATTCAGGTAAAGTTATTGTTTATTTGAAACAATCAGTCTCTACTATTGATAAATATGCCAAATGCACGATTTCCTTCACATACCATGTTCGTAATTGTGGGGCTGTAATGAAAAGATCTATATTCAAAAATCGATCTCTTCAAAAGAACCAAAAAACGGTAACAAATACAACAAATATATATTTTTTTAAATATTTGAAATCATTGCAGTGATGTATTAACTTCGCATTGAATAAATAATATTTCAAATCATTTTATTTTGCAAACATGAATATTTCCTTTATGTTCATGCATCAATCAGTCATGAAAGTACAGAAACGACGTTCCTTTCTGATTCAGTTTCCAGCTAGAAAACAGCAACGTTCTCTGTTTTTTTTAAAATTTATTTTTATTATTTTTTATTTGACAACTTTTAAGTACATCTGTCAATTGTTAGAAAAGTAGATAGTTTCGTAGAAAAAAAAATCTATTGGAAATAGTACGCATTGCCATAACAAGAAAAATAGTCACTTTTTCGGAAAAAGGTACATAGTTTTTGCTGGAAATAGTACGTTTGTTAAAAATGGTGTTTTTTAAGATGAAACAGTAAAAGGATTTTGATATTTTTATCGTAAAAATAATAATGTCAGTCGATACCTTAGTCCGAATTTGGTAGTAGGCAGTTTTTCATGACAGTTCCACAATTAAGACATCTACAGAAATTCCCAAATACTTTTAGCACTATTCCCACCCGTGAAATTACAAATACTATCTTGCATTAACACTCGGCACATACTAACACCACTCTTAATTACAATCACGACGTACACCAACACAACACAAGAAACCACCACAAACTACACATACAAAAAATACACCCAATAAAATATGGACTAAAATCTTTAGAATATATAGCATACACACAATACTATAAATTACCCAAAGATATTGAAAATACAAGCCAATGTGAAAGGTCACAAAGAACGATTAAACTATATTATTTGAAAGAAAACTTAATGCTGTAATGTGTCTCTTTAATAAGTATTTCTATATATGGTAATGTACCAGTGATATGTTTCTTTATAACAAGTGTCTCTCTAATAATAATAATAATCGGATGATTTTTATAGCGCCGTTTTTGTGAAAAATCACCTCAAGGGCGCTCTACAAATCTTACTTCCTATTCTTACATTATTCCTATATTACATCTATTACATTTTTTTTTTGGACAGGCTATCATTACACATTATTTATAGACCATATAAAGAGATGCAGTTAAATTATCAAAACTAAATACGGCTTGATCTAAGTTTTCATACATGTTAAATTAAGAAAAAAAAAAAAGCTAACTGTATTTATTCCTTACGATATATTGAAAAACGCTAATACAAATGATAGGAGTTATGTGAAGTTGGACGGCGGGTGAGGACGGGGCCGGGGAAACTGATCCATATCCATATCCAATCTTCTTTGTCTTTGTTGGCGACGCCCCTGGGCGGCCTGACGGGACGCTTGGTGTTGGTCAAAAACGGCGCTATACAAGTCATCCAACTATTATTATTATTATTATTACGCCAGGTAGCGCTTGTCGGCCGGCTTCAGGATCTGGAAAGAGTACACACACCAGCGTGTCGTCCATTTCTCGCCCCAGCCGGTGGTGTCCTTGTCGGGGTCGGACCTCAGCAGGTCGCAGAGCAGCCTTGTCGGGCACGTCCGTGGGCCGCATGATGCACCGGATCTGCTCTGTAGACTGGAGGTCAAAACTCAGGTCGCCGTGACAGCAGAAGATCTTCTCGTCAAATGTCTTTTCCTATTGCGCCTTTCTCGGCAGCCATGAAATCTAATTTTACGGGTTTCGGTTGTGGTACAACGTTCAAGGTTATACAACGATATCTTTGCAGCTATTAAATGGTCCAAAATAACACATTCACCATTAGGTTTGAGTTGTGTAGCCCGGTCGTTTATGATATTGTTTACAATCACCATAGTTCAAAGAATAACATTGTAAATCATCCATTCACTCTGGACACTTCACTAAGCTTTTAACAGGCAAAGGCTTTTTAACAAGCACATGTGGCGAACGCCTTCGACCGATGACCGATGATTTTGGGTTAATTTAGAACAACGTGACAGATTTGAACTTAAAATGTTTGGGTTTTTATTTGATTTTTTATTATAAACTTGATTTAAGCCCGAAACGGCCACACTAAAATTATATGATTTTTATAAATGTAACCTATAAATTATTGCGGTTATTTTACGCTATTTTAACATCGGAAAAATTAAGAACTTCCCAATATTTCCCAGATAAACTGGAGCGCTTATAAAAAGGTGCCGGCTGCTACGAGAGCGCCAAAATACTTATATTATAATGTACCAGTGATATGTCTTTATTATAAATGCATATTACGGTTTGTAAATGTTGTTAATGTACTGTGAATATTAATTATGTATTTTAAATATTAAGTATGTTTATTTCTAAAAACTGTACTGCAGGTTCTACGTATGATCCCAAAATAAGTATCTTAACTCTTGGGAATACAATACGTAATGTATTGTATACTTTTTAACAAAAAAAATGTTTAGATATTGTAACAAAAGAGCTCCCGTATATTCTAAGAGTAAAAAATAACACTTTCTCTTCCGATCACCCTCTTTCTTCCAAGAAAATTTAATATTAGCATTAGATACTGGCTTAGTATTGATTGAGGCAGATTTTTACTGATTAGAAACCACCATGACCTGACTGTTTTTTATCCTTCTAAAAGCAAATATGGCTGGATACTGTTAAAGTTAAAGTAAAAAAAAGCTAAACCACTGATTACGATTGCATAGGTGAGGTGAGATGAAATTTAAATGATGAACTTATCTATCCATAATGCATTAACTAAAAACAAATTCGTAGATGCTTACCAAATAATTGAAAAAAAAGGCTTGATTTGTTTGAATTTAACCCGGTAAAGTTGAAAGTTTAGTAATTTCATCTTTAGACAGCGAAAAGGTAAATTACACAACCGCCTCGCTGTCACCCTTCCAACGCGCCAAGTGATGCCTTATAGATGAATGATTACTCAGCTTTTCCGCAATAGGTCATACTCACCCAAAAACACCGAGTTCAACCGTTAGTTGGTGCTGTAAGCCTACACTTACAGTACAAAGCTCGTTACACACGACAAACATAATATATATTAATATTATCGAACGACATATCTCACGACATCGCTCGCTATAGAATGCCTGTATTCGTCACAGACGGGTAATATAATATATACATTTAAATGTGGGCGTGGCTTAGATATATTTCTTACATATATATATTTATTTGTGATACATATTTTGACGCCCTCCTCTCACACCGTGCCCCTCTTCATCCCTCAGTCTTGCAAATGTTTAGTCCAGTATTCTTCACTGTAAAATGAAATATAATATATTATTCCATTTTAGAATAACTAATTGAAGCTTATAAACCTCGTTAAAATATTATTTTTTAATCATCGAAGACAATGTTAACAATTCGCAAAATAAAACATAAAACCGAAGACACAGGAAAAATACAACGGTAGCAGCTATGACTGAAGCACAGGTCCTCATGGTCTATCCGGGAAGCGTTTAATAATATGAGCAATTATTATGAAACAGCATGTTATGCTAGTTTTAAAAAAATAATGCAGTTTAAGAATCTATTATATATTTAATACAACGTATTAATTATTTGTCTTTATCACTTTTAATTAATTAACTTTCGCCTACTGAACACGCAAACGGAAACCCGTGCGCTCAACTGAACATGGTTTTGTAAGCAGATATCCTACAACAAACTCGTGTTGATTTGGCGTTCAACTGTACACTGGTTTGTAGACAGTTATCGCATAACAAACCCGTGTTCTTTTCGGGACGGCATATACGTCTACTGAACACACAAAAGGAAATACGCATCCGGGACACTATCTAAAGAATAAAAATAAATTCTTGTAGTCATGACGAAAAGAAAGCAGCCAAAAATATATGAGGATTAATTGAATATGACATTTACATTGACAGTTCTTAGAAATCGAAGTATGATACCGATAAAGAGGACGGGCCGGATTGGGGTAGCAGTAGCTCAGTTGATTAGAGCGAAAGTTACCGGTTCTGGATTCGACTCCCAGCTGCTATCGTTACCTTTTCTTTACTGTGCCTTTTCGGTTTCATGTTCCACATTTAAGTTTTTAATATTTTCTTAGATGATTAAAAAAATATATATATATATATATATATCTCGCGATGTAAAATATATATCATATTCGCAGTGTAGTTTTTCGATACTTTATTATATACTATCTGAGCTTCAGTGTACGTGGTTCTATCCTCCTATTCCAACATTCCTCTTTCGCTAAACATCAATCCATTGTCCGGGGTCAAGAAAGTTAACAATAATACTAGTAAAATCTAATAAGATACCATTGAAATCGCACATTCAATGGTACGTAATAACAACCTCTGCGCCTAGAGGTCGAGGGATCAAAACCCGACGAAATGCAAATAAGCTTTTAGTAAATGCTTATCGATGTTCCACACATTCAATTTTAATATTTAAAAAAATATTTTTTTAGCTTTGCCACAATATAGGCAACTTTAGTGTACCTGCCTTTCCTCTTTCCGTTATCCGTCTCTTCCAATTCTCTCTGACTTACAACATTCCTCTATTAGGGTTCCATAGTCCCGCTTCTGGCATTAGCCAGAGGTAGGTCTCCTATGTGGTTTTCACATTTGTCGAAGAAAAGTGAATGTTGGTTAGTACGAATATATTTAATCATACTTCTTCTTCTTTATGTGGTGGAGGAGAGTTGGTGGAGGTCATGATGGGATGGTGGGGTTATTAAGCTAGTCGACGGCACCGGGAGTCAATTGGTTCCACATAGGGAAACTGATGAAGGGGATGCTATTCAAAGGATGTGTTCTGTTATTTAAATATGTCCACATTCACAAAGTTCTAAATCATTGCCACCATTCATAATAGAACCATTATTGCTTTAGTATCTAATGTCCGTATAACTACTAATAGCCTCCTTGATAAAATACAAAAGATTTTCCTTCTTCTCCTTGTCCATACATATCGTTCCGCTTTAGAACATTCCCCAATTTTGTAATTCAGGCTATGAGCAGTAGGGCTCTTGTTTGGTATTCATATAGAAAAGCAAGCTTTAAAGATTCAGGACATAGCCCGAGAAGCGCATCTTGTTTCTCCATAATTTTAGAATGCCTGTTTTCTTTCTTGCTTTATAAGATACCATATAAAATTTCGAACTGCCCGAAGGCAGTGGCATTCCTATTTGAGGAATGTTTGAGAATGATGTGAAGCTTGCGGAGTGGGGAGGGGAGGTGGAGAGGAACATAGAATAGTTTTACCTCCACCCGTTGCATTTACCGTAGTAGTTGTGACAATGTTATGTTAGGTTAGGTCTACCTCTAAATGTAACCTCTATCTAAGAGTAATCGTAGTCATCGATTGCGATTACTTACCGTTTGAAAAATGTAAAAATTCTTTGTGTTCGACAACCAAACTTTCTTTGGTTGTTTGAAATGATGAATGTATTGTATAATCAAAACTGACTTGTTAGACCCGTATGACTAAAATTAAACATCTGTTAAAGTGGTATAACATTTTTGTAAATGTATATTACCACCAGACGGCTGACTTTATTATATAATACAACACCGGTGCCGCACCATAAAACATCTAAATAATAAACAACTTTGGTTTTTTCGTTGTGTTGTTTGAAGCATCTGTTTTGAAGTACCAGGTTGTGTTAGGTGAGTAAAAATGTTTCAGTTATAAATATTGTTGAGTCTTAAGGCCAATGTTTCTACGTACGTGTATAGTATTTTTGAGTTGTCTATGCTTTTTTATCTGTTGTTTGTTAAGGTTAGGTTCGATTCAGTCGGGATAGGTTGTAAAACTGCATTCAGTAACATGAGTTAACTAACTAACTAACCATCACGCCGTTTCTCCGCAGGAGTAGGCACAAAGAACGGACCGCCAAACAACTCGATCTTGGCGTACACTTCTTGCTTCATTCACATTCATAAATTCTCTTCTATTATTCCGACTTCTGACACGGCCCGACTCAAGTTTTTGATTTACTTGATCGTGCCATGTCTTCCTCGGGAGTCCCCGGCTTCTTCTTCCATTCACATTCGCGTCATATATTTTTTCTTATACTCCTTTCTTCGTTCATTCGGTCTACATGCCCAAACCATCTAAGCGCCCCTTTCTGGATCTTACTCATTACGCTTACATCAGCCTTTAATTCTTTACGAATCTCAATATTTTTCACACGATAATACCTAATTTTACCACATATTCGCCTCAGAGATATCATTTCTACGGCAACAGTTTACTTTCATCCTTCCTCTACCAATTTCATGCCTCACTGCCATACATCAGGGTTGGTATCAGCACTCCATTGTGGACTGCTAGCTTCGCTTCTTTAGACAACTCGGGTTACGCTGTTTAAAATAAACATAGGTATCTCCGCTGTGATGGTTGGCACATCTGTTGGTATGAATTTCGCAAGTGTTGCAAAAATATCTTTAAAAACATGGGTACTCCAGAACCAGATGATTCAATCCGTGCGAAACTTTGACTCCTCTTCGCTTTGTTACTAATTATTGCAGCAAGATGTTTAAACATGATGAGGTCTTAAGTTGCGTAATACATTCTTGATTGAAGATATTCGTAATTCGTAACCATTTCTCTTGTATCATTATAATTGCGTTTGAAACAAAATAAAAGTCATTAACAGTGGAGTAGCGACAAACTGTCAGACCCTGTAAAGAGCTAGTATGCCGATTAAGCTACGCCCGCTGTCTTGATAATTTGAGGTGTTTTTTTTGGTAGATTTTTAATTTAAATAACAATTATATTGACGCTTTCAGATCATAGAATTACGATATTTGGTGCACCTTGTAAAAATAATTTACAAACAAATAAAATACACGGGTACCCAGACTGCCCGTTCAATCTCTACGCCACTGAACTCTTTGACCATCTTCATCCTCATCATAGATAACTACTACGTACCTACTGTCCTCCAAAGATATGATGACTTATACGAGGAATTTAAGAAATGACCGTGGCTTGATTACTGGCAAAATTTAACGATTTTTTCCTTTGACGGCGCTCCCCTAATAAAATATATGAAATTATAGGCACAAGATTAATAGTGGATAATACATTATATATTCCAATGAAATGTGGAATTTAAACATCATTCAATGATGTGTCCTTGATTGGAAACTAAAAAAAACAAAGGTCACCTAGAAATGGGATGGGCAGGGGAGAACCCCCAAAAAAACGCCAGATAAGACAGAAGATGTTTGTGAGTGGTTCAGGGTTATAAATTATATGATTTTTTTTCATAACACACCTTAAGATGAACGGCTGCGTAGCCTGTTTCATACATAACTTAATTTTGATTTCAAACTGAATGATATATATATATATATATTTTTTTTTTTAATTAATGGTTCAGTAAATATCTAGTATGGATGAGAAGTATTTTATTTATTTTTGTTTTAAATTATGAAGTATATGCCATGAAAAAAAACAATAATTTTCATACTTTTAGAAGCAACATTTTTTGTTTTCTTATTGCTTGAATGATTTTTTCGTTGTTTTTTTTTTTTACAGTAACTCCACATAGGAGACCCCGAGGGAAATAATTTCCTTCAAGGCCTATATCATCTTTGGGGATGCTGTATGGAGGGTCTTTTGGAGGATAGGAAGGAGTGAACTTGGGTCTTGAAGAGACCCATGTTATAGGATGGAGGAAACACAGAGGCCGGCAGATCATTCCACATACTTTGTTACTTTGAATCCTTGAAATAAGGTACAACAAGTTTTCCAAATGGAGAAAAGTTTTACGCACTTACTACGTGAAATAGATTACAATGTTTGCGCGGAGGCAGCGACACGATGCTGCAAGAAACTACGATGTCATTAAAATCAGCCAAAAGAGCAGAAGACGAATATAGGCATATCTCTAAATTTTCCAAACTGGTCGGAAACATAACTTTCGAAGAATATGTTAATCAATTCACTTTTTTTTTTTTATCGTAGCTTTGACATTAAAATATCTCGAGAAGTACGCACGAGTTTTACGTTTCGTTGTAAACTTTATTGGTTATGAATTATTTTTTCGTATTTTTTTTCATTATTTCTTTTTCACACTCTTTTTTCAAAGTGTTTTTTTTTTTAATTTTCGTAAGCACTTTCCGAGATAATCTTATGTAGAACTGTAAACTTGTTGGTATTTTGTGCCAGGTAAAAAAATGTAGGTGAAATCTTTCCGGCCCCGAACCCTTTGGTGGGCTCTATCGAAGTCCCTTCCTGAAAAAAAAAAGTTTAACAATTTGAACAATAAAGCGTTTTATTCAGATGTTGTGTGTCATTTGCTACTATTATTACCATAAAAAATTGAATTTAGGTTCTTTTTCCGGATGATAGAGTGGCATTTTAGTTTGTATGTGTGTGAAAAAATTATTTGATTGAGAGGTCCTGTATCGGAGTGATAAAGAGAGTTTGCACAAGTTTTTGATTGTTTTTATTGATAAAGAACCAAGTATTAATAAATGAATTAAAAATTACACTCTAAAGGTTTATAACATCATTTAAAATGTAAACCATGTTTCGCTATCTCTCCCTCGAAGTTTTTTTCCATACTATTCTTTTGCGGTTGTCTTCTGCCAAAGGAGAAATTGATTTGAAATAAATTGGTTGGATGGGCTACTTTCGAGAGGGCAAAGGTACCCACTTGCCTACTAATCCTGACCACATAAGAAGAAGCGATTTTATCGCTGTGTGTATGTGCTTATCTTACCTTATTTTCTGAGAATGACATAACGTTATGAGCACCATACCACGACATTGGAATATACTTACGGCAGTTAAATCACACAGTTTATTTTCCCTTTCTTTGAACTGAAGACTAATCCATCATTAACTAACCGGAAGCATCCACAGTAAGTTGTTTGTAAGTGTAGCTAAATTTACCTCACAATCTTAAGAAATATGGTAGAGTAGGAGTTAAATTAACTCGGGAAATTATTGGAATCCATTAATTTAGAAATTAGGTAAGTGGAGTAAAATAAGGGGTGCACATAATTTTTCATTTTTTTATTTGCCTTTTGGCTTACCCCAATTACATGAAGAATATTTAATGATAATAATGATATTTATTTATTTGATGCACACATTATTTAACATCAAGATTTAAGAGGAACGGCTGCGCTGCCTCTTTCATACATAACTTAATTTTGGATTTGAAGCCAAAATACTCTTCCAAACTGAAATATATATATATATATATATATATATATTTTATTTTTTTATTTAAAGGTTTATTAAATATCTAGCACGGATAAGAAATATTTTATTTATTTTTGTTTTAAATTATGAAGTATATGACATGAAATAAAAGCAATTTTCATAATTTTTGAGGCAACTTGGAAAATTATCAGCGGGTTTATTGTATGTTTTAAAGAATTATCGTATTTGACATGTAAATATGATTACGTAAATAAAAATATAAAAACGAACATTTAAAAACAATATATATTAAATTATGTACGGCAAATTTGAGATACAAACTAAATTGGTCATTTAAATTTAATTTAAACTCAACCATAACAATTATTTTAATTAATTGATAAACTAAAGTTCTTAAAAACTTAAGACAAGATTTTTGTGCATAGCGCAAAGGGTAACAATTATTATTTTTATAAACAATAATTATTAATCTAAAACACTCATCCAAATTGAAAAAACCTTTCGAGCAAAGATAAATGTCGCCGGCAGGACTCGAACCCGCACCCTTCTAATGTCCGGTCAGATGCTCTACCGTTGAGCTACGTCGGCTTATCGCAAACTTGCCAAGTTAATCAATATATACTAGTGTTGTTTACAGGTGAAAATATAATAAAAACAGTAATTATTAAATGGAACACTAGAATATATTGGTTCGAGTCCTGCCGGCGACATTTATCTTTGCTCGGAAGGTTTTTTCAATTTGGATGAGTGTTTTAGATTAATAATTATTGTTTATAAAAATAATAATTGTTACCCTTTGCGCTATGCACAAAAAAATCTTGTCTTAAGTTTTTAAGAACTTTAGTTTATCAATTAATAAATATTTGACAAGTCAAAGCAATTTTCACCAATAAAATGTAGACATAATTTGTCTTGACGCCATCTATTTGAGGGATTTAGCCGTTACAAGCTCTCTCTCATACTAATAAAGTTGGTTGTTTACAGGTGAAATATAATAAAAAGTAGTAATTATTGAATGAAACACTAGTATATATTGATTAACTTGGCGGGTTTGCGATAAGCCGACGTAGCTCAATGGTAGAGCATCTGACCGGATATTAGAAGGGTGTGGTTCGAGTCCTGCCGGCGACATTTATCTTTGCTCGGAAGGTTTTTTCAATTTGGATGAGTGTTTTAGATTAATAATTATTGTTTATAAAAATAATAATTGTTACCATTTGCGCTATGCACAAAAATCTTGTCTTAAGTTTTTAAGAACTTCAGTTTATCAATTAATAAATATTTGACAAGTCAAAGCAATTTTCACCAATAAAATGTAGACATAATTTGTCTCGACGCCATCTATTTGAGGGATTTAGCCGTTACAAGCCTCTCTCATACTAATAAAGTTGGTTGTTTACAGGTGAAAATATAATAAAACAGTAATTATTGAATGGAACACTAGTATATATTGATTAACTTGGCGAGTTTGCGATAAGCCGACGTAGCTCAATGGTAGAGCATCTGACCGGATATTAGAAGGGTGCGGGTTCGAGTCCTGCCGGCGACATTTATCTTTGCTCGGAAATAAAAATAATTGTTACCCTTTGCGCTATGCACAAAAATCTTGTCTTAAGTTTTTAAGAACTTTAGTTTATCAATTAATAATTATAATTCTGGTAAAAGTCGAGTATTCGGGGGTAAGTACTCCGCAACCTGCGAAATACGTATTCTCGGGTAACAAAGTTTTGAGACAACCACAGCTATGTACCATACAATATAAACTATAATATGCTACTGTTAAACGGCATACTGTATAAAGTCAGAATAGGTTAATATGTTATATTATTATATTTATGGTGATAACTTCCAGACAATACAACGAAAATTTTCAAATTAAAAAAAAAAAAAAACATTTTGATAATATATATTACCAACAAAGTCCTTTATTTACGAAATATCGTTAAAATTCAGAGGACGCCACTGCTAACTTGCATTTATCGATAAAGGGCGTGTTCACGTCTGCCGAAATAAATACACAACCGACTCCATTATATCAGGAATCATCACACGGTGAAGATTACGTCGTGATGAAACCGTAAGTGGTACCCGAATCCAGGTCAGGATATACCTCAATAATTGTTATTGGCAAGTATCGATAAAAATCTCAATGATTTATAATTATTATTGTAGTATTATTTTCTATGACTGGGAGATAAAAATAGGAATGAATAAATGCTGATATATTTGCATACGTAATAGGCTTAGGTATTTATTTGACGTTCAACAGGCTGGTCAATAATTTTAGGAGTTAGGTAATAATCGTTTTCCTGGGGTTTTAACAGTTATCACCTCATTATAAATACCGAGAAAATTAGTAGGTACCATGTTCTGAAAAGTAAGAGTGATTTTGCGAAAATCTTATTAAATAGTAATGAAACTTTAGTTATTTAATTAACGTAAAATTATTTTGTGTCCTCATTTTGAATTAAATGATTATTTTTTTAAATCATTTAAAATAATATGTATTAACAAATCTCAAATGAAACAGAAAGGACAAGGAAAATAAAAATGAAAATATAACGGTAGCATTTGGGACTCAAACCAATTGAGCTTATGCCAATTTATTGCTTTCCGTCATTTTTACCGATATCGTACTTCAATTTAAAAAATGTTAATATCATTTTCAATTAATTCCCATACATTTTTGGCTGCTATCTTTCTATGTTGACTCTATGATTCTTCCGGAATTTATTTGCAATGTAGAAATTTTTTTACTTAAAATATATATTTTTTTGTTTAAATCACAATTTAAATGGTTCCTTCAAGAAGTTAAAGAATATTGGAGAGATAGAGAGAGAATAAAAAGCATAGACAAAATTAACAATAAGTTGTGAGCGAAGCTAAATACGAGTACGTATCAAAGGAGGCGTCGCGTTTCGTGTCGTAATCTACTTGAATTATTCCGGGCTACAGACGGCAGGGTGAACATTTCCCTGATGATACCCACCTTTGATAGAAAAGGCACCAGACAAAGGAGTGTAAATGCAGTTTTGTCCTGAAAAAAAATTGAATTTGGGGCAGTCAAACATTAAAGAAACTCTCAATTTTAAAACATTATGGAATTTAAATTATCAGCATTTGAACGATGGCCTCTACTATTTCATTATTTATTCAATAAATGTACAATTACTTTATGGTGTCATCATCAGAATACACAGTATACACTATATTCTATTGTGGGAAGCTTCCCTTCCGAAACATGTTGATATTTATATATTAAACAGTGGTGTACAGAAAAAAATTCTTGTTAATTTGTTTTATTTCACTTTGTTTTTCATTTGAAATAACACATTCGTATCTTTGCATGTTCTAGAGTGGTAGATACTTTCAGTATCGCCCTGGTGAAAGACAACAATTCAAAAATGAAACGTTGCTTAAAATGGCTTTAGCCATGTTTAGTCATCTGAATATCCAGGTACTTCCCCACCGTTCTCTTCCCCATCTCCTTCCCCCTTCACTAAATTCAGCCTCACAACATACACCAATTAGGGATGCTATAGTCTTACTGGCCTTAGACGTTTTGGAAAAGATGGGACTCTTGTGCGGTACTCACATAAAAAAATTAAATAAAATGCACAACTTTTGAGATGCCTGAAGAAACTGAAATCTCAAAAACCTTTTACTAGCCAGCCTAATGCATTAAAACAAACTCCGTGGGATGACGATTATATAACTTCTCACTTCTTGGCCGTATATTCCAAAGGTAAAAATACGTTTAATTATAGCTTCTTTGCATTCATACGTCCCCTTGTGTTGGCGTTTACTCATCGTGACAAGCTTTGACTTGCCATTTAATTAGTCCTCACTTCTCTATTCACAGAAGTATAATTGTCTCGTTGAGGAGATTCGGCGCAATAAGTCTAGCAGCTAAGCTAGCAGTCCACAATGGAGTGCTGATACCAACCCTGATGTATGGCTGTGAGGCATGGAACTTCCAGAGGAAGGATGAAAGTAGACCGAATGCTGTAGAAATGAGATCTCTGAAACGAACGTGTGGCAAAACCATGTATGATCATGTGAAAAAAGATGAGATTCGTAAAGAATTCAAGGCTGATATAAGCGTAATGAGCAAGATTAAGAAAGGGACGCTTAGATGGTTCGGGCGTGTAAAGCAAATGATCGAAGAAAGGAGTCTAAGGAGAATATATGACGCGAATGTGAAAGGAAGAAGAAGCCCGGTATGTCCGAAGAAGACGTGACACAATCAAGTGAATCAAATACTTGAGTCGGGCCATGTCAGAAGTCGGAATAACAGAAGAGAATGTATGAGACGTTGTATGAAACAAGAAGTGTATGTTAAGATCGAGTTGCTTCGCAGTTCGTTCTCTCTGCCTACCCCTGCGTGGAAACGGTGTGATGTTTAGTTTGTTAGTTAAGTCTTCGCTGTTCCGCTGGAGAAATTGCGAATCGATATTTGTTTGCACTATCATAAACAGTATTGCATATTACCTGCATTTTTTTATCTTAATCTTTATCATGATGCTGACTGTGAAATGTTCAAGCCTGTATCTGCAGTTAGGACGTTACAATTGTAGATATATAGGATAACGATGCAAACAAAATTGGGGTTTAGTTCAATGTTGGCCGCCTGCTTAAGAAAATATGAATATGGAAACAGTCAGAAAGGATAAAGATTCCAATAAATATTTTAATCTAATGAATCGTAATTTATAAATTACTATGGTTTACGACGCGGTCTAAAGTGCGGAGGCATCCATTTAATTAGAAAGGAGAGATGATCACATTGGTGATTACGCATAATATATGTTTTGTTCATAATAATGTAGTAATAATGTAATAAAGTCGATCACAAAGCAAATAATACATAGGGATGCCCTAACACGCAAGGGGAAGAAACGAAAATAAGGGGGGCGAGGGGCGAGCTAGACGTGCTGCCAATTTAAGTAAAACAGCAAATAATTAAAAAAAAAGTTCGGCTTGTTTACGAAAACCAAATATTTTGTTAGTGTAAATAGTTGACTCTTTTATAAATGTTTTATAATTTGCTTACCGCAGTTAAAATCACGCGAAACAAAAGTAGACGGCGGTGTCAAAATGGATGTCATGTAACCTTTGCCTCCAGCCATCTATTCTTTCTGAAATCAGCGAAGATGATCAAGATAAACTGATAATGGTGTAAGTACATAATATATTATATGTTATCATTATAACATATAATATATTATGTACTTAGGATTATTATGTACTTCTTATAAGCCATTGGCTTATAAGAACGAAACGTAAAGCTCTGCTTGGTGGAACCAAATCGGAAACGACACGTAAATACACAAAGCTCATTTTCTCTTAAGGTACCTATATATAGACATGATTTTAATGGTTCCCTTCATCACTAATCAAATGCGAGTAAAGTTTTAAAAGGGCCATAACCGATCAAACCACCCCCTCCCCCCTTCCCACTCCTTCGCCATCGGGCTACATATTAAAATTATTTTTTTTTAATCCAAAATACTTTCATATATTATTATATTATATATATATATATATATATATTCAAATATTCCTGGTGTTGACAGCATTGGTGTCGAAACATGTAGATGTTTATGTATATTTATAAACTGGTGTACACAAATTATATATTTTAATTAATTAATTAATTATTAATTGATAAACTAAAGTTCTTAAAAACTTAAGACAAGATTTTTGTGCATAGCGCAAAAGGGTAACAATTATTATTTTTATAAACAATAATTATTAGCCTGAAACACTCATCCAAATTGAAAAAAACCTTTCCGAGCAAAAATAAATGTCGCCGACAGGACGATGACAAAGATAAATGTCCTGTCGGCGACATTTATCTTTGCTCGGAAAGGTTTTTTTCAATTTGGATGAGTGTTTCAGGCTAATAATTATTGTTTATAAAAATAATTAATTAATTAATTAATAATGACGCCACAAAGTGAATACCAATCGTTTGAAGAAATTATAAATATATTTTCAATAGAAATAAGGTTTTTTGGTTTTCTTATCACATCACAGTTGTTCTTTTTAATATAAACGGAAAGTGAAACTGATTTGAAACAAAAATTCCATGGACAAGCGACACGCACATATAAAAACCCGTACGACTAAAATTAATCCCTCTCCAAGTAAGAAACATTTAAAAATTCTATTAAGCAAGACCGTTTATCATTTGAAAGGAATCAATTATGTACAAAAAAGAGAAAATAATTCAATTCGTCGAACAACATCACATTTTTCAGAGAAAACAAGTTGACTATCGCCGATATTTCAATTTGAATTTCGCAATCTCTGGAAGTGACTAATAATGGCAATTAAAAGAATACAGCTCATTTTATTTCATATGGAGATATCATCTGATTAATGAAATCTACCTCACACCTTACGGTATTAACAGGTGTATTAACTCAGACTAGGCATGTGCACACAGAAACGCGTGCGTGTTCAAAACGCTTTGTAAAATGATGAAAATCACTGTAATCTTATGATGCCATAAGGAATTGACTCGCACAACTCAAAATGTATGTAGGTTCCATTCTAAACACCACATAAAGCGGTCAAAGCCAAATTATGAGCTAAAAGGTATGAGTTTGGCGTAAGAATTATAATAATTTAACCCCACGCTTTTTTCCGTACATCTTTTTCTTACTTTCACACGGTCCATGTCTCACACTAACTGTCATTATAATATTATTATATCAAAGGCTTGCGTAACAGTTTACGCACGTGACTTTGGGGGAAAAGGTTGCGAGCTCAATAAGGAACTCCAGTCCATTTTTTTCATCGATAATGACGTTCAAACTTAAATACCAGTACAATTCGTTTTTTTTTCTAAGTTATCTTTCATATTGAAAATAATTTTCAAAGTTTCAATTTTTCAAAGGCCGCCAAAACGCTCTAAATCTATGGCCAGTCGGTTTTGATCAGTTTTGAGGTTAGAATGTGAAATGTCAAAACAAGGATGAGCTTTACAGTAAATAATTGTATATTCTATTCGTAAACCATAACTAAACATGAATAATAAAATTATATACCTTTTTAGAAACTTCAACGAAAAGAATAATAATTATATTGACCATTAACATTATAATAATATCCGTATTTATATTTGGTTTGATCATGAATACTCTAATTTATTTTGTGAATAATAATTGTTTATATTGATCAGCAATTAAGTCAATTGAGTCACCCAAATCAAGTTTAAAAATTTCCAAAACTAAAAAAATACAAAACAAAATCGAAAAATAAAATTTTTCATACTAATCCAAAAACAGAATGCTCACGTGACGTCAAATGTTCCAAATGCAATGGTACCAACATAACACGGTGTTTTGATGAGCTGATTTTTTATTCAGTTTTAAAGAACGATTTATAAATTCTAGGTTTAATTATATATAATGAAAGTTATATATTCAGAATCGGTGTTCGCTATGAATATATATTTTTAAGGTCATTATATTTTTCACTGGAGTTCCTTATTACTGGTTTTTGCTTATTTCGGAACAATGATGAATATTTAAAATATGAACAGTAAATAAATACTGATACACTGATAGCCAGATGGGTGTCGATGAATTTGTCGTGTTTGAATCCCACAACGGATACCGACATAATTCGAATTTTTATATTTGTTTATTATTATAAATTTAAAAATACATAATTACATACAGTGGAGGAAAAATACATACATGAATAATTTTAATATCCTCAATTATAAGGAGATGAGATTAAAAAAAAAAAAAAAATATATATATAAATATAAGGAAAAGGGTGACAAACATAGACGTGTTGTTTGTTATTATATTGTAGATGTTCCTAGTATCCGGCCACATTAGATAAGTCCTTTGTTAGCTATCCATGTGTGAATTTTGTCTTTGAGATTTTAATTTTTTGCCAGGTGAATGTCTTTGATGTCTTTTTCAATTAAATTATAACATTTTGGTGATTATAATTTATAACGCCAGTTACATTAACAAAATATAAAAACTGTTTTTGTCCCAGAAAACCCACCTGAATATGCGTACAGGTGTCATGAAAATCACTTAGATTTTCTGTCTGCTACTTTCTTTCTCCGCGCAACTATCTTATGTCGCAACGTTAATTTCATCATGAGCTAGGGAACTTTTGAAAATTTCTATTTCTGTTGAAAAAAATAAGATTAAGACTTTTTTTATAAATTCTACGGTCATCTCATTTCTTCAACGTTTTTCAGTTAAATATAAAAAGTCGAAGCGGGGTAGAGAAACTAGTTAAATCTATATTTCAGTATACCTATTCTCGAGTATCTAGGTATTAGATCACAACAAACAACAACAATAATCTTGAAAGTCCAACTCCAAAGAAACGTGTAGATATTGCAGATGTTTAATGTTATGTCCGCGGTGCACAAAAACAAACAATAATGAATACAGTGTCGTCAGAAGGAGTTATTCAATGGTCATCAACATTATTTTGAAATGCAACAAGTACTGTACCTACATACTCTATACAGTACACTGTAGAATACACGTATAGGAATGAATGGTGGTAACTTTCCCTTGCCGGCAGATGCGACTTGGTCCATTTATTCAAGTACTCAGAGGTCAGATTCCTGGCGAACACACCTCGTGTCATAATCGTTCCAACAGTAGGTACAGTACCGACCACGAGTTTTAACTCACCAAGTGATGAACGGTATTCGGTGTAATGAGTTATTCGCTACTTATACGCTCAATACAGCGGCCGGTACTGTAGAGGGTACAGTCGAGGGCGCCCACCACTTTCCCGAACCATTTTAATGTCCAGGTGAATCCCTCTATCGGTTCTCACGTCAAGACCCTGCTTTTTGATATAAAAACCTAAGCTACTATTAAATGATTCAAAAAGCCCCTGACCGTGCCTACACGGCACAACATAGATTGAAACATAGCAAAACATTTATGTGTTCTCATCCATGGCAGTTAGTTCATGTTTTTGAAGTCAGCGGAGAGACAACATTTATAAACAGTAACATACATTAGAATAGGATAATGGAATGGAAAAATCATTCACACAAGTCACAGGTAGTCCCAATTTAAGACAGCAAGCAGTGGGATGGGAGGGTGGTCTTTCGAACCCTTCACACTATTCCCGGCGGCCCAGCGGCCAGACATGACCCCTGTGAAGGCTGTAGGATAGTGAAGAAGAGACCGCTGAAGAACCCTGGGGACAATGTAACTCAATCTAGCCGACAGGACCAAAACAGAACGAGAGATCAGGGACAAGAACAACCCTCCCTCTCACTAATATCGCACTCTTTGGGGGTGGCACAGTGAACAGTGCAGGAAGCTAAGCTCTTACAAATGGTAAACAATAAAGGCACCACCTGTGTCAGGCACGGACAAGGGGATATTCCATCCCATTATGGGGAGGGGTAACAGTACAGACAAAAAAGTGGTACAATTCTAGACAGTAAGATAATTATATAAAATATTTGAAAATTCCAATATCATTCCTAAAAGAAAAATAAACAAAAGCAGAGAAGTTCATTGATACATCAATACAATAGAAAAACAGCTAAATAATTATTTGAAAAAAAAATCTAATTGCCAAGGGTTCTAGTCCTTGCAGGAGCAGCACACTTGGCACCTGAAACTAAGTAGTGATTTTACTCTAATTCAATGACTCTAAGCGCATCCCACCTCTCCAATCATACGTAGTCAAGTACTTTATTCGATACCAGGTAGGAATTCCAAACCGGCCTAGTACTAATACTTTGCAAACCCTCAAGCATTTCCTCTCTAGCACCCTCATGATCTGAAAGTGCCACAGAAAGTAGAGGGTACAGTATCGACCACGAGCTTTAACTCACCGAGCGATGAACGGTAGTCGGTGCGGCGAGTTACTCGGTACTTTTGCATTCGGTACAACGGCCGGTAGTATAAAGGATACAGTACTGACCACGAGCTTTAACTCACCGAGCGATGAACGGTACTCGGTATGGTGAGTAACCCGGTACTTATGCGCTGACTGTACTCTTATTGTGGATGCGTAGGAAACACCTGATTTTGATTGATGCAAATGTGACCACACACTATGCCCTCTATATTTTGTAATGTTTTATTTTGCTTCCTTTTTTTCATTCTTCTTATTCAACGGCTTTCAACACATTTTTTCGGAATCTGTTTTCTTTTTTAACAATTGAAAACTGTGGAATAGTCAACATGCTTATATTAATTACACTTAAATTGATATTTCAAAGCTCCATGGCCTCTGAATGAAATTACGCTTTCCGTTAGAGAGCTTATTTCGGCTCATTCATCAAAATAATATACCTACATTATATCGAAATTTGTAGAATTTATGGTGTTATATTTGTCACGAAAGTAATTATTTGTGTTAATTTACTATTCTCCAAACTTCACTGAATAGAAGAGGAAAGCTCAAATGTTTCAATTGTGAAAGTTCATACACATGTTAGGAAGTAATCACCATTAAATGGTTTTATTTTTATTTCCTTTTAATATCCAATTATGTTGTAAAATTTGTTTGGAAACCACAATGCCTCCGTCTCATAAGCAAGGTTGTAAGTGGGTATAAATTTAATGTTTGCGGGGTTGACAATAAAAATGCATTTAAGGTAATCGAATGATGGCGAAAACTGTGCCTTATATATAGAACCTTTATTATACGTTAAACATGTCATCTGATTAGTAAATACGTTAATAATGTGATGTTTTCTTTTTTTATTGATAATGGATAAAAAATTAAAATTATGGCATTTTATTTCTATTAGACAATTAAATTGTTTATTACAACTTCAAATGTGCCAATTTTTATTAGCTACCAAAATATGTTCGTGCGGAGGGCGTTTGTGACGTCACAGCGGCCTTAGCAGCAATCAGTGTTACCCACGTCTGCGTCTTAGCTAAAATCGAATCGTTTAGGATTTAACGATTTAGGTCATTTTTTTAAATCAATATCTCTTAATGGTAATATCATTTTTTTACATTTTTAGTGCAACGAAGAGAAGCATAAAAAATAATATGAAATATTCCTCACGTTTTTAACAGTTTTACGAAACGAGATGTTTCAAGAAATAGATGCTTAGCAGTTAAGTAATTAGCACTCATTGACATTTCGCATTGCAAGGATTGCCTCGCTTTCTATGTCGCAACCATCACAATATTTTGATTTGTGGTATAATTGTGATAATTGCCGAGGACCCATATTGAAGGTTCGACGTAATCAGGGCGCGGGCGAGGCGACTTGGCGCATTGCCATTTAGCGAGTCTGATTACGAATGTTTTTAAATATTATGTAAATATGAATTAAAACATATGCTTAAACATCACGATTAATATTATAGTGCACAGTGTATTTATATAATATATATAATTTTACTCGTGCGTTTTTTGATTATTGCATGGCTTTCCTTTTTTAAGTTTTTTTATTTTTATTTTATGTAATTTCATTTTTATTTACAAATATGTAGATATAAAATAAATATGATTAAAAAGTGTGATTAGTAAATACAACATACTATAGCTGTTTCTCACCATACAGAAACAAGGTTCTTGTTTTTGGTGAGGGAAGTTCGATTAAATAATAAAATCACATTGAAAGAAATAGTTTTATTTTCTTTCTTGTATCGTACACTAAATAATGTAAGTGTAAAAGCCCATCGGGACGTTAATAATTAACAACAAGCACAACAAAAAAATCTTTGGGGCTGTCTTCGCCAACGAGTTTGCCAGTAGATGTGTTCATCTTTCTCATTAATTACTACTTTATTACTTTTAATTATCCGTTTCAGCTTTTGATGAAACTGTTATTAACCATACAGAGTGCTCCTTTCCTGTCCTAACAGTATTATTTCTTAGAGGCCTTCAATTTCAACTATTCGCTTATTTTAAAAACATCGGCCCATTCCTGGTTTTCCCGTTATTCAATTATATATAAGTATTTATAAATACTAGTCCAGTTAAAGCTCTTGGTTGCAAGCGCCGACCTGATCGCATGGCAAATAACGTCGTTAAAATAATCTATTATTGATACACCAAGTGTAATATTCTATCAACAGTACATGCACTGTCAGTGATATAAATACCTCATTTTAACAACCTAGTTATTTCAACCCATTACCCAGGTCAACATGCACACAATGCAGATGTTACCATGTAACAAGTTTTACGCGGAATTGATATTGTGTAACGTAAATACTGACCCCGAGTCTATGATTGGGATAATTGTCTACGGAAGAGATTGGTGAGAGGATGTCTATGGGAGACGGCAGACGGAAGGGAGCAACTCAACATGGCGGGCGATAGAACCTGACTGGAGCGGTCGTGATCGACGTGTGTGTTTTTGGGAGAGATTATGTATTTGATTTTCTATTTTGTTTGACGTCGGAGGGCGTCTACCGAATTTGCCCGAAGTGGGTGTGTTTTTTGTTTTATTGATTGATCGATGGCCGGATTGTGAGGCGATGAAGCCAAACCGCGCGTGCCTGCTGCTGTGGTGAAAATCTCGGAAGAAGTGATGAGCGGACCAAAAAGGACATAAGGTAGCATCTGCATATTCCATTGTCTGGACCCCACGGAAGAGGCTATGGCGGATGGCGCTTCAGAAGAGTCGTCCTAGACTTCTTTTTGGAGATTACTATGATCGGTGAGCATCTGGACCTGGAGAGGCCTTCCATGATGCTGAGGAGAGGAGTCGGACCATGAGAGCCATCAATTATTGTTTGAACCTTTTCGTGTTGGGATCAATCCTTCTCTTTACTCTTTTCTTTGCTAAACCATGATAGACGTGGTTATAGAATCATTAAATTTATGTTCTTTCCTTTAACAAGGGTTTTATTTACTGTATCAATCAATACATCCCACTTCCCTGTGCTTCACCATCATTCTCACCCACGAATCTTGAGATGAGAGAACATTAGCCGGCGTATCATTTATACGCTCCATTATGGCGCCTCAACGTTTTTTGTGAATAATATTTAAGATATTATGGACACGGACTCGGGAATTGATGGGTGAAGTTCGTGTGGTGTGATGTATGGATTGATACAGAAATATTATTAATTATATCATAATATTGTTTATGTATATGTGTGCATACATGAGGTCAGCGATCATGCCATTAGAAGGTTGGTAAATATTAATTGTCGTAATTTTTGGCATATTTGTGACATTGTTATTCTTGAAAGAAACGGTAATTATTTTTGCGACACAGGCATTTCCTGGCGTCGGAAACTAAAACTAATGCAAATAAATTTAAATAAATGAAGTTAAAATGATTCATGATTTTGACAATAGATGGTGTTGCGTGTACACGGTTGTTTGCGTCTCGGATAATTTATAAATACTTATAAGTAATTTAATTCTGTTTACAATGGAGTTCAATAACATAAACAGCTATTCGAAAAAGGAATTGTATCCGCTATTTAAATAAAAAAAAAAAAAGAGATAGTACGCGTCTCTTAAAGATGAATATGACAGTGTGGTTGCATGTGGGACTACCAATCCTTCATGTCGCTCCACTTGTTTCTTTAAAGGTGTTATTGTGGTCACATGTACTGGAGTTTGGTACCTTCAATACAGGTGCTCAGAATAAACACAAATTCTAATTTATTGATGATATTTTTTTTGGACACTTATCCTCATTAGACTAGAATAGAAACATATTATTTGTTTCTCTGATCTTTTAGATCAGTGGCGCCCTAACAAAATAAACAAAAAAAACGGGGATTGATTTTTTTGTTGTTTTTATAATAATTTTGATTATTTTTTTACATAGGTACATACTAATAGTGTACCTCGAAAATTAAACTTAAGAATTTTCATGATATATACATATATATCGGATATTATTGTTGTCGCTACGGTATATCGGTTAATTACCTCTAATAATTCCGAATACTCTAAATGAAAGTTAAATCGGTGACCGGTCTGATGGTGTGTTACCTGACAATATGTATATATTTATAGTAGGTATTCTTTGTATTTAATTTGTTTAGCCGTAGGTAAAATTATGCTTTTGGAGTGCACCGGAGTAAAAGTTAAATTAGAATTTTTGGAGATTACTACGACACACTCGAAAAGGATAGTTAATATATTCTGTCTGGGAGATTTTGAGCTACTTTCTTTCACACAGATAATAAAATAGTTTTAATTGTTAATTAGTAACTATAATGTTTAATGTATATTCTAAGTTTATAATTATGTCTAAAGTAAGTTTGTATCTCTTTCCTTAAAGAATATAGTATAGACATTTAGAAAGTAAGATTTTTTTTGTAATAATATTAGTATTAAGTATCAAGTGTAGTACTGCTAATGCATGCACACAACAAACAAATATTTACCAATTTGGAGTAAACATCTTCTGCCTCCTTGAACAGGAGAAGATGATTAGGAGATAGTTTAGATCTAGTAATACCACTGTTTATAATATGTTGATAAGTATTTTTTAAGTTGATTTGTCCAATAGTTTTAGTAAATATGTACTATTTTTACACTGCTAACACCAGCGTAAATTTATCAAGTATTTTTGTGTAACCAGTGTCGATTTTTGATTAAAAAAAATCGAGCACCAATTTGAAAAGATAGGAAGATGTAAAATTTCGAGAGAAATTGTACTTTGCAAGTTTATATATAGATATTGACAAATGTACTTGTTTGAAACCACACGAATAGATAGGTATTGTAACATGTAAACCCTCATCTTTATACTATTTAGCAATGGCTAAATGACAACCAAATAGTTCTATAACTATACGACGAGGAAAATTTTTGGAGGTGAATACGCAAACTATCCAATGGATATTGGTATACTGTGTCTAATTCTTTAGATACATATATAAAAAAAAAAAAAAAAAAAAAAAACCCTGTTGAAACTGCATGGTAATTGTAATTTTTTGTTAAGAGGAAGAGAGGATTAGTTAAGTAGGGTATTATTAATAATAAAAATAATTTTTTGAAAATTTTGAAGTGGGAGCTTGAGTTCTCCAAACCTCACAAGTGTTAACCTAGAGAAATTGACTCTCATAAAGTGAGGAAGTGTTTGGTTCATGTAACTTGTTTATTTTTATTTATTTTATAAGTTGCTTGAGGATTATAAGTATGGAGTGTTTCCTTGCTTTTCGGTTATGCTTAACCACCAATGTATCACAACTTGATTTTTTTGTGTATTGTCATACTAAGATATACCATTTTGTTTGTCAATTTTGACTTTTGTTTTATATTGGTTGTTACTTGTTTTCTTTGTTTTCAGTTTTTTCTGTAATTGGAAAGAGTAGAGAGGAAGGTTAGGTCAAATTTTACTTCACTTCGCGGCATAAAATTTTTACGGGGAAGCGGGGAATTGTAACGTAAATACTGACCCCGAGTCTATGATTGGGATAATTGTCTACGGAAGAGATTGGTGAGAGGATGTCTATGGGAGACGGAAGACGGCAGGCAGCAACTCAACATGGCGGGCGACATAACCTGACTGGAGCGGTCGTGATCGACGTGTGTTTTTTGGGAGAGATTATGTATTGGATTTTCTATTTTGTTTGACGTCGGAGGGCGTCTACTGAATTTGCCCGAAGTGGGTGTGTTTTTTTGTTTTATTGATTGATCGATGGCCGGATTGTGAGGCGATGAAGCCAAACCGCGCGTGCCTGCTGCTGTGGTGAAAATCTCGGAAGAAGTGATGAGCGGACCAAAAAGGACATAAGGTAGCATCTGCATATTCCATTGTCTGGACCCCAAGGAAGAGGCTATGGCGGATGGCGCATCAGAGGAGTCGTCCTAGACTTCTTTTTGGAGATTACTACGATCGGTGAGCATCTGGACCTGGAGAGGCCTTCCATGATGTTGAGGAGAGGAGTCGGACCATGAGAGCCATCAATTATTGTATGAACCTTTTCGTGTTGGGATCAATCCTTCTCTTTACTCTTTTCTTTGCTAAACCATGATAGACGTGGTTATAGAATCATTAAATTTATGTTCTTTCCTTTTACAAGGGTTTTATTTACTGTATCAATCAATACATCCCACTTCCCTGTGCTTCACCATCATTCTCACCCACGAATCTTGAGATGAGAGAACATTAGCCGTCGTATCATTTTTACGCTACAATTGTCAACACCATTACCGATCAATTAAAACTCTCTACGATTTCGCCCGGAGTTAATTTCTGTTTTCCGATCACACGCGCGGTCATCTCCATACAAAGTGCTTGTACTTTGCTGCTACGTGTCGTCACAGTGTGTGTCCCGCATGGGTAATACCATATTACCCTTTCTACACTTGTTCCCGACAGGAGGCGTTGTGTAAGTCGGCCGAACCGCGCTTAAAATCATAATATTGAGGTAACGTTTCTGCATCGGCTATAAAGTGCAGAGACGCGGGTCGCATATATGCACAGTACGGTGCACACCTTTTCTTTGTTTATTTTATCGCAATAAAGAAGCTGGTTCTAATACACACCTACATCGGTAACGGCTGAAGAAGTATTTATTATAATTATTGCGACAATCGATGAAGTAAGAAGTCGAGTGTGCTGGGCAGATATACCCATTACCCACCATACAACACCTTTCGATATCTTCCATTCTGGAATGAGGAAGCAAGGTATCAAAAAAGAACAATATTTCAATTATTCATTTGAAACAAAACCTTTTTTTATAAAAAAAAACTAGGAACAAATCCAGTTTTAGAACAGTCAAATTGACAAATTTAGTCCATATTAAATGCCATTATACAAATATGGAAGGAAAAAATTGTGGTGATGTAGTATGACAATAAAGAAGAAAAAGAAAAAAACATTATATAAGTATAAAAAAATATGAAAAAATTAAAAAAAATCGAATATGTATGCCAGATAATTTAAGTATAGTATGATCGTTAAAATAGTATAAAAAATAATAATAAAGAAATGTGGAAAAAAGTATAAATCATTTAATTATGTGTACGAAATACTTCCCTCACTTATAGTATAAAAACTAAATATAAAGATGTAATAAAAAAGTATAGGGTAATCAAATTTATATACCAGATAATTTAAGCATATGTATTTTTAAGTATTATCGTTTATTGATTTATTTATCATAATATAGTATATATGTATACATGTATATACATATTATGTATATTACTTTTCATCCACTATTAAAATAAACGAGGGCTACAGCATCTATGTGCCGAGATTTTTCTTGGTTGCCTTCTACATTTTTCCAGAACGAAAAATTAAGAAAGGATATATCTTCATTGGCTTTCGGAAATCACTGACTCTCTGTGTAACGGAATGAAGGTTATTTCAATAAAGTAATTTTAATTTAACGAGATTATCTGTCTGCATCTTCACTACTTAGTGTCAACTCCATATCAATTTATCATATCTTGTGACATTCGATTACAACCTTAAACTGTCAATTCGCCACTCTGTACACACCTTAAATCGACGGTGAAAGCAAAAAACCATTTAATAAACTGACGTGGATAAGTACATACGCAACTAGCGATAAAGCAAGAATTTCATAAATAAAAACATCAATCTACAATGTACGAGTAAAAGTATTTAGGCACACATAATACAACATATCAAAGGAAAGTATCCTTGTTAAACGTATTTTTAAAATAATTTTATTGCGAAATAACGAGATTATTCAAAAACCTGTATTTAACACTGACAAAATTGATTTATTTGCATAATTACCGTAAATCAGTTTGGGTGGATCATAGAATTAATGGTCTTAAAATGTAAATCGATTCATCCGAAATTACTCAGGCTCGACAGTCGACACAATCCGTTGAATAATGTCATAAAGTTTTCGTTGTCTGAAATGAAGGCCTGTGATATGATTTATTGTGATGTGCGATACATTAGTTATTCTACAACAAAAGAGATGTATTTCTAACAATAAAGTAGATGGCCCTAAAATGTTAAAATAGAAATAAAGAATTTATTGAAGTTACTTCTTTTCTTTTGTTATAACAGTGCTGCCTATTCAAGAGTGTCATAATCCTAGGCAGAGTCAAAACATTTGGGATTCAAAGAGAGCCCATAGATGATGCCAAATAAACGAACAATTTTCTACTAATCTGATTGAACGAAGCAATGCAAATTTCCGCGTGAGCTTTGGAGCGTTAGAATTTCTAGTTTAAGGTGATCCACCAAAAATTCCAACGAAATTCTGTTAAAGCTCAGACATAATTATTAAAATGTTTTAAGGTCATATTCTAAAAAACTTAATTTACCACAATGAACAATACGACAATATCGGAAAAGGGGTTCGTAGGTAGGAGAGTTTGCGCTTTAAACATTTTTTTAATATCTAATACTCTATTTTTCATAGGCTTGTAAAAAGACACACGAAAAAATGCTCTGTTAAACAAAAGGCGGTGTGTTCTACTTGCAGTATGAAATATTTCTCGGTCATCAAATTCTCAAACCGAAAACACATGATTTTGCATTACTGAACATTGCATCGCCTTAACGCAACTATGGCCAGCTCGTAACATATTTCAAATCATCTGCCTTATAGTTTTGAAATATACATTTGTGTGTGAAAAGTCACGGATGGGAAATTTTTATGTTTTTAAGTAAAATTTTTTAATACAAAACATTATTTTAAAACTCTCTTATTTTACTTTGAATAATAAAAAAAAGTTCAAACAGTATAGCTATTGCCTTATACTATGGCAGATCAATGGACACGATGAAATTTTATAGTTCACGGTGGAAATTATGACATGGATATATCATCGGCAATATAACCAATTCAGGAGTGTTGGCCACCTCCAGGAAACACCTCAACTCTTGGCTGTCTCCTGTTACCTCAATCCATGTTTCTTATGCCTTTTTAGTATACGATATAAGCTGTAGATAAACAAGTAATGCGTTGACTTTGAATATCCAGTGCAATTTTCATAGCACCAGAGACCACCAATCGAAAGCTTTTGAGGATTTATCAAGTAAGATCGTTTTTTTTATCATTAACGCCTTCGGCTTTTATATAGTATAACTTAAAGTATAAGACATAAACTATAATATGCTAAATGCGAAATGTATTAACAATAAATAACGCTTTGGGCATTTAAATCAACAAAGTAAATAAATATAGAATTCAAGAACATGTGTAAATAACAAAGCAGAATAAGTAGATAAATTATTTTAATAACAATAAAAAACATTAAGTAAAAAATCATGTACATATTATTTGCTTGTAGGTAAGTATATAAAAAAGTAATAAATGAATTTAATTTCAGACGAAGAGCGGTAAAATAACGCAGATAAAAATCAAGAATATCTGTAAATAACAAAGCAAGAATATCTGTAAATAACAAAGCAAGAATATCTGTAAATAACAAAGGAAGAAGAAGATTAATCAAAATAATTAACGACATTAATTTTTTTTTATGATAAAAAGGAGAGTGATCTAGTTTGTACCACTGTTACTAAATAACATGTATTGTTCTGTAACAAAGCGAAATACATGTTGGGCAAAACATCGCAACGTGCAGCAAAGCTTTTATCAGAGAAAAGTGTGGACCTAATTTTGTTATTCTCATCTCATTCCAAAGCGTTAAATAATTAACTGGGTAGGTAGGCACCACTGAACATTAAATACCTAGAAGTGCGAACTTTACTGATTTAAAAAAAAAACTTTGTCGCTAAGAAACAATTTCGGACCCCGAAGTAAGAGACAATTGTTCTTATTTCGGACACACCGACACGCCCACAATATTTTTCTATCGATTTGTCTGATCAGTGGTAAGAGGTTCACACTAAATCTAATGGCTATGAGGAGTTAGAGTAATGAGTGTTTTTTTCTGTGGTTGTCAGATTTTACCGTAAAGACAGATTCACAATAATAAAATCTCGCGGAAATATGATTGTAATTGTGTCATGTCTTAATGCAGGCTTCTAAAGACGTTAACACTTACACGCGAACACTACAATATAGCAGTTATTGTTGTGTGAATTAAATAAAAGTGAATCGCAACAATCCGTGTTTAAGTTGACGGGTGATGCAACTAAATGCTTTATTGTTTGTAAAAAAAACATCCTAGCATAATGACAATAATATTCAGCTGAAAAGAACACTGACCCGAATAGTGGGAATTATGAATGACGTTGGCACATACTATGAAATAAACGTTGAGAGGACTCGAGAAAAAAAGAAGTTTTTATTCTTCCAAAGGACTTGGTTCTCTTGGTTGCTCAATCGGAAAACGCAATACATACATAGGTCGCTGTTTTAGGCATCATTAGATGGAAAGGTTATTATTACATGGGTCTAACTGCGGTAAGATAGTTTTAAGGTAAGCGGTCAGCGTCCCCATCTCTGGATTCCGGTCGCTAGATCAAATCTTGTGAGGGCAAAATTAATCAACGGGAAGACACAATTCATTCCGCATTATGCATTCTAGTCCAAGGCTGAAATGTTTCATTCTGTATCACACTTGGGTAATCTCCGTGACAAGATTCTTCCACTACTGATAGTAAATGATATAAGTAAGTGTATAAGTGCATTTTTCAATAAACATTTTATTCTAAAATATAGCGTATTTTTTAGGGTACATTCCAGAGCGGTAAAAACCTTCGGTGAAAGACCATAATTCAGAATCTAAACGTTGCTTGAAATTGCTTTAGCCGTTTTTGGTGACCAGATCTGAATTTCCGGGACTTTCCCACCTTCCTCTTGCCCATCTCCTTGTCTTCTCCACTCCCTTCGGCTTAATAGAATATCTCCATTAGGGATGTCATAGTCCCATTTGCCCTGGACAGCTAAGAGCAGCTGGTACTCTTGTGTGGTATTCAACACCACAATTCAGAAATGAAGCGGTAGCTAAAATGGCTTTAGCTATGCTTGGTGATTAGATTTGAAAAGTATTTTCCACATCCAACATCCCCTTCAAAATATTCTTACCCTACAGACTTGGAAAATTCTATGACTTTTAGGACCATAATCCTATTGGCTCAATGCTAAAACGGTTCGAAATATCATTAAAAATATAATGTTAAAGAATATATTAAAACACATACAAACGGTGCTTAGAACCTTTTCATTGTAAGTTGGCGAGATATCTTTCTTTATTTTTTAATCGGATTGAGCAACCTTAGACTGGACACACGATATGTTATGATTACATGGCGAAATCTCAAATACTCAAAGAAAACATAATGAGAATTGAAATAAATCAACCTTGGAGTGTCATAAAATCAAATATTATTTTCTTCAGAATCAATTCATTATTCATGCGTTCCTTCTGAATCGAATCTGGAGAATGTATGGCGATTTCAATTAAGTTATTCAATCGACAGAACTCGAGATGAGAGTAAATATAGGATTAAATTGTTAAATCTCGTGAGTTTATTGTGCGACCTTGAAGAACGATCTCTCGCGCCAGGGGTTCTCAGGTTATCCGGCGGAACTATTTTGTCTTTTGTCTTTTTGCCAAATTTTCACAAATACCGCGAAGTACTGGAAATAAAAATGATAATGTGGTACTGGAGACCTAAATCCTAAGCTACGAATGAACACTTTAACAACTAATTAAAGGAATAGTAACGTTTTCATAAAAAGGAAGAATTATCAATCAAAACGTGTATCGTTTTCATGTATTTATTTGAGTCTTAATTTTTGTGGATGATTTCAATAGTTATCGAATTATTATGATCATTTATACATCTGTTAAATAAAACACTTTGTTTTAAACCATTCATTTATTTTTAAATCCAATTATTAATTATTTTTATTGAGATATATTTGTCAATATTATTTTTCATTTATAATCATTGAAGATGACATAAATTGAACTGGACTCATTAGCTAATGCCCCGGATAGGTACAAGTCCTGGGTTCGAGTCCCAGATGCGACTGAAATCTTTTTATTTTCTGTTTTTTTTTTCTGGTTTCATCTTTTATTTGGTTTATGTTAATATAATTTTATTGAATGATTAAATATTTTTAAATCAACAACAACTGGTTTCGCTTATTCCAAGCTTCATCAGGGTAAAATTTAGAACTTTTGTACCCTGATGAAAGCGAAACCGGTTGGTCTTGATTTATAAATAATTTGGTGGGTTACAACAAAGTGTTTTTGTTTTATTTAATAAGCATGTCAAACAACAAAGTAAATGCTTTCTATGAAAAAAAAACTATACATCTTTTATCCGTTAAACCAACTTAACATTTTAGGGTCCAGCACTCAAAAATAGCTCTAAACATCACTTGGCAGGTTGCTTACTCAAATAATACCACAAAAAAACGTTAAATTCTATAGTAGTTAGGAAAACGTACAAGGTTTCAAATGACGAAAATCCTCAAACTGTAATCTTTAAATTCCATGAAATACATCCCAATATATCTGAAAATAGATGCAGTTTGAAAACAATTTTTAATCGTTTTTTCCCTTTTCCTACTCATCCGTATAGAATTTAAAGTAAAAACCAACTGCTAAGTGTGCATTTTGTCGTGCTGACCGTTAAATAAGTACAAGTTATAAAAGTTGCACCATTGCTGTAGTACTTGACGGCTGATATAAATTTGATCAAAAACTGAAACGGGCCGAGAATCCTTCGAAGGTCAAAAAATCAACATCGTACTGATGGTCAATTAAATGAGGGAGTGGTGAAACACCCAAACCTTATTTCCATCATAAATTTTATAAAAAAATGTGTTTTCACTTATTAAATGCGATTTTTTTTCTCTACATTTTCATACAAATATTTCAATATCACGACTAAAATCTTACGGTTTTCTTATTTTTAAGAAGAACAGCTTTGATTTTTGTGACGAAGGTGTTATTTTCCAGTTATGTAAATATTGGTTGTTTATTGTTTTCTAGTGTATGGCCTCCACTAGAAAACAGTTGAGAGCCGCTGGCCCACTCAAAGCACTTTGCAAAAACTGTCTGAATAAGTGAGTTGGTCCCAATACACGAATTACATAGCCAGAAGTAGACCATCCTTTCTTTAAAGCGAAATTTTGGCCGCACAGTGGTCACGCCTCGCCGCTCTTACCAAGTAACCAAAATAGGAAATTAAATAATGTATTTTTTGGCGTAATAAATTACCGTTTAAAATAAACAGTAATTTAACACCGGCCACGCTCGCCACCCACGGCAGCTTTCCTTTCGGACGCACCAAAACACACGCATTTCGTATCTGCTCATCAGAATTTAATTTTTGCACGAATTGGGGAATTAAGCGAATTTTACTGTTTTTTTTTTTTAAATAATCATGTTTGACAAATTAATGTAACCACTTCGCTTCTTCGATGCATTATTTATAGACGTCGGTACCTGTGGGAATAATTTATATTTTTATATTTTCACTTTTCTTAAAATTATGTTCAGAACGTCACGTGACTTAATGGGGATGTTAAACATACACCATACATCGAAACCTGTCTTCATTCTTAAGTTAGCATGATAAATTGATGACCATAAGGGATAAGCGATACGTGCAGCTTGATATATCGTTGCAGTCGGTCATAAAAGGAACTAAAATATTATATATGATATTTAAAAGATTTTCAATTGGTTTTCTTCAAATTTCATAAAAAATTAAACAGCTGTCATTATAATAACATTACTAAATTTGATTTACTCTAAATTTAAAAAAAAAATTAGTCTGATGACAAATCATAAGTGTTTTTTTTTTTAAATTAAATAAATTGATATAAATATGAAAATTAATGAAAAGTGCCATTGAAAGTTCCGATAAATTGAGCATTAAGACGATCTATCGCCAGTTTAACTACCCACGATAAGAGTTTTTTTCTTTGTTTTATTTATATTTATTTTCATATGCGTACTGATTATTTTAATTTTTATTTTGATTTTAACTTTTTTTACATATATAAATATATATTTTTTAATTTATTTAGTACAGAAAACACATTGACAAATAAAATATTTGGACTGCCTAAATAGGACGAATTTCCCGTTTAAGGACAGTCAAGTAAAATTTTTCATGAAATGAATTATCGTTATATAAATATTATATTACGATATATTAGAAGTTACCAATCAATATTGATATTAAATTTAAAAATCCTTCGGAAAATTATTCCAAATAAAACCCATGCTTAAGGATTTATTTTTCAGTGGCATCCTCAAAATCGATAGTACCGACGCTACCGACTGCAAAATTGACAATTTTTACCATAGCGAAGTAATTGGTGAAACTACAACTTCGTTGTCTAAAAGCAGGATTATGTCAATTACTACAAATAAACAAATTTTACAAAGTAGCTATTTTACATTTTCTGTAATTATGATGTTCAACTAATGAACACAGGGTTCATAAGCATAAAAATTGTGAAAAACTTTTTTTTCTGTTCTTCTCGTAATTTTATGACCATGTGACATATTCTATAGAAGTGGTTAATCGAGTTTTCTTCTATATGGTAAATTCAGTGGAATAAAAACACAATGAAATTAACGATTTGATTTCTTCTTGTGTGCGCATTTCGATTTACATTGTTCTGAATTCATGTGACGTATTTCTATTGGGTGAGTTGTTTTTATACATTTATAAACATATGTCCGAAAGGTGAACGAACACTTAATAATTCAAAATTTTAAATTTGATATTTTGAATAATATGTTTAAATACATCACATTATTATAATATTAAATACCAACTATACGTTGGAATCAATACATTGGAATAAAAAGTATTAAATTATTGTAATTCGTTAGTTTGATACGGCATTAAATTACGAATTTAATATATAAGAGGGCACGGCCTTTATGTGGTTGAAAATAGTTGGATGTTAACGCAAATGAACCGGACATTATACAGTATTTTATTTTGTTCATTATTATTGTTTTTTTTTATTACAGACTTTTATCCAATTACGCAGAATACATAATACGAAATTAAACAAACAAGAGTTAGAGAAAAATAACAGAACATACAGGAATGAACCAGTGACAAAAATAAACATTTGAGAGAACATTCAAGTCAAAGACAAATTCAAGTTCAAGTCAAGGTTTTAGTAGTCTATGATTTCAGACATTCGAAATGATAATCTTCGAGTTCTAATTTCATAAAGCCTGACAAAAATCATTTAGACTGGCACCAAAAATTTCAAGGCCCTGACTTGAGTTAACAAGTCTCGACATTCTGGACAGTGGAGAATTAATTGAGGAAAATCAGTTCATTGTTTCCGAGTCTACTACAAGGAATGTCGAACTGAATGAGTTGCAACTAAGAAGGTGAATCAATAATACAATTAATTATTTTGAAAATGCAAATGAGATCAAAGTCTTTCCTACGCTTTTCTAATGAAGAAATGTTTATGGTTTGTTCAATTTCATCATACGACTAATCGCCTCTTTCTCGCCCTAAGCTCTAAAGTATTATTTATGTAAATTACATATTTTTCCGGAAGGACCATTATATACTCAAGTATTCTATTTCATAGATTACATATTTATATTGATTAAAAAAGTCTTTAACGTTTAACGATATAGTAAAATAGTGAGTTTATGTAGAAAATAAATAAAATAAAGGACATGAAACATAAGAGTAGAAATATTTTTGTATTTACATTACATCTATAAAGTTCTTTACAAATACTTAAGGGTCAGCACTACAAAATGGACCTAAACATCACTTTGCAGATTTCTAACTCCAGCATTACTACAAAATGTATCTGTAAATTCTATACAGATAGTGTATGCAGGAAAATGTATATGGTATCAAAAACAAAAATCATCAAACTGTAATATTTAAATTCTCTGAAATACACTTTAAAATGTCAGAATATATGAACAGCTTGAAAACTAGTGCAAACAAGTATTATCTAAAACTAATATAGAATTTCAAAGATTACAATTTGAGGATTTTTGTATTTTTAAAACATTATACATTTTCGTATTTACCCATTTAGAATTTACAGATAAATCATACGTAGTATTTCCTGTGTTAGCAACCTACAAAGTGTGTATTTTTAGGACTTGACCGTTAAATAAAACAAAGTATTATGAGGAACCAAAAAACAGCTTGTGCTTCAATTTAACTGTTTTCTTCGCATGTCATTAGGGTGTCGTAAATTCGTTACTAATTTTCCATTTTACTTATTTCATTGCAGCACAAAGATGAAGAACTACGATGCTTAGATTTTTTTTCCATTTCAGATCTTGTTTAATGAGATGAAATATTAAATTGAAATATGTCTCTTTATTTGCCTCCATTTTACCGGGACTCGCGTGTTTGAAAGGTTTTGTTACTAGTTTATTAATAGCAACCCCATTTTTGGAGAATGTTGTGAGGCTGGAGGAAGTGGGTAGCTAAATCGGATAGGAAAGAGGAACTTTGACAAGTATTGTGATTTAAAAAAAAAAATTAAACAAATTGCAAAAAATAAAAAAGTTAAATAGTTAGGTACCCGGTAACAGATAGCTAAATTAAATCCTTTGACCACACTCCCTATAATGATATCTACCATAATATCATGTAGTGCTATAGAAGTAATCCAAGTATTAAATGTATATATTTTTATAACTACCATCATATTTCAAAAAAATATATATATGACACTATTTTGATACCTACCTACCTAAATGTCTAAATATAAATGTGACTCCACTTCTTGTTCTTCCTCAATTTTCTCATTTTGGTACCTAATCACATATATGTTTTATGTTTTCTGTACCGGGCGATACCTGTTTCTTTTTACGTGTATATTTTTAGAAAATGAGTTTATCTAAATCATCGGGAATATTATGTTATGTCATGGAATGTTTCTCTAATGAAGTGCACATAATTTAAGTTCGGTATGCTATATGCAAATCAAACCTAATGAGACTCCATGTTGAATATATTCCTGAATACAAATTGTTAAATTTTCGCTACACATGAGGAGAGCAAGATATGGAATTCATAAACACTTATGTTGTGATACGAGATCCAACTGCCCAGTGCCAGTGGAACTATAATATAATCCCATATGTTGGGGTGTGTTACGAGGCAGAAGGAATGGAAGGAGATGGAAATAAGTTAATTGAGAAGTACCTACGTAGCTTTTCAGCTGCGGTCGCAAAAACTGCCCAAAGTTAATTTAGAATAATGTTTTGAATTTGAGCGGTGTTCATTTGTCAGGGCGATGCTAAAAGTATTTACCACTCTGGAACGCGATTCACATATACCACATATAATTTTATTTAAATTATGTGTGAAATAATATATATAAATATATATTTTTTTAAATAATTACAAACTTTGAGTTTCGAAGCTGCGACCACTGGGTCGTATCCAGCCAAGATGCATACTGACACGATATGACATAGTAGCCTAAAGCAAAAAAAAATGCTACTTTCATAACGCCAGATCATAATGAATGAGAGTTGTTCAAGGGTCGTACACACCATCTTTCTTCTAAATAATTCAGACGCATCTCTTTTTGTACATTTATTACTTGCTATTAATTTTTTGAAGAAAATTTCTTCTGTAAGGGTTTCACTTTGTGATGTCATTATTTTAATCAAAAGAATAAATAACTTAGTTTACATCACTTTATTTATATACAATCAACATGTTTCATGAACAATGTTCACATCATCAGGATTAGTTGTATACTAAACTTAAAAATCAAATATAGATCACATATTGTTGGAAAGGGTAGAAGGAAGGGGAATGGGTAAGAGTGGGGGAAGGTTATTACAATTAGGGATTTCAAAGTCATTAGCAGGGAAAGACCGGTTAAGTGGGAAAAGGTTCAAAAGAGGGTTTATAACAATTTGTTCCTTATTAATTATGTCTGCTTTATTATTTACATTTTTCCTAATTTCTAAAATCTCTAAATTATTTTTCTGTGATTCCTTATAACCCTTAAGGGGGATTGTTACAATGTTTACCGCAGAGTAAATTCCACTGCCTGTTTGCAGTTACCCACGATAATCACTTGTAGCATTTCACTCAATGGCATTCCTTGACGATAGAAAGTTAAATAATCTTCCAAGAAAATAGACATCGAGAGATCGTGACAAATAACCAGTGAGGAAGGTTGTAGTCAATGCGATGGAACAATCTCGGGCGTAAGTTATAAGTACACATGATATATGTGAGATATACTACCTCATCTTCGAGTAGTTTGTGGTCGTTTAGTGTACGGACCACCAGTCGTACGGACGTTTTTTAAACGTAAGACTGTGTATAAAGTCAAACATCTCAAAACATTTTTCTGGTAAAAAAAGTGGAAAACAATCAATATTAGGTATTTGGAACAAAACCAAAAAATATGTTTGCTGAAGTAGCAAAAACTCTCGATTGGTCATCTCTGGCTTTTCGAAATTTACATATTGATTTACCTTGGATCTGGAACAACGCCACATGAAGCAAATATCAACAAATAGCATTGTCATGTTATATGTGTTCATGAAGACATCTAAAAAAAAAATTGAATTAAATAATTCAACGCTGCATAAGATAACGGAAAATTGTACCTTGTAGCTAGGCACAATTAAAATTTACGTTGGCAACGCCAAAAGCACAGATCATGGACCGAGGAAACAGCGCCTCTTTCTTTCCTTTTAAAAATTAAATAAAATATTCAAATTTAAAAAACAACCTTTCTTTTAAACACTTTATTATTTTCATACATTGTCGACCGGTTTCGGTTGATCACAACCTTCTCAGGACCGTAATCATATTAACGGTCATATAATCGGATTGTTAAGCCACTAAGTGATTGCTTTCTTTGATAATAAAATAAAATTGGTCGTATGTACAGTTAGTTGTATTCGTTAAATTCAGTAATACAAACAAAATATATATTACACACTTTACTGGTGACCTCGATGTGATTTAAGGTACAATACTCAGATTACCCATAAATGCATTCAAACAATTTTGTAAAGAACAGACACAACAAACTTGTAAAGAAGTAAACAAAATATTGATGTTTAGATGGATATTTCAAAATTTTCTACCAGTGCACTCGGTAGTACTAGCAAGGGTTGGCAAAAACACCGCAAAATCGGACTACGAATGCAAGAAATAGAGTTAATGCAAAGGATTTCATAAACATTAATTATCATTTTTACTTATAAAAAACGCATGGTTATACAACGTTTTTGACAGGACGTCGCGCGTAACGAAGTGAACGAATAACGGTATATCTTTGAATCATTGAAGAAGATAATATTAACATAACCTAAATGAAACATGAAACCGAAAAAACAACAGAAAATAAAAAGAAATCAGTCGCATCTGGAACTCTAATCCAGAACCTCTGTCTTTCCGTGACAACCGCTTAACCAACTTAGCTAATGAGACCAGTTCAATTTATGTCATCTTCATCGATATCATATTTCAAATTCAAGACTTTGTCAATATCATCCTCTATTTTTTAATCCCGTATTATTGGCAGCTATCAATATGATGATTAGTTCTTCATGAACACAATTGTAACCTAAATAGAGTCTCGGTTAAATTTCCGATTTTTTATTTATATGAGACATCTATTGACTTTTTACTAAAAGTCCAAAGAATATTCAATTTTTTTTCGGTTTCATGTTTCATTTAGGTTATATTAATTTTATCTTCTTCAACGATTAATTATTACAATGAGATATTTAAAATTCAATCAAATAATTTTAAAAAAAACAACCGTATATCTGATTATATATGTGGTGTTCGTGCCCATCTAGTGTAACTTCTGCCAATGGTCACATGTTACACATTGCAGAAGGAACTAGAGAAATGTCACGACCATTATACGTTATTTGCGCCATAAACCAGTTGACGATATTGATAATGAGTAGGAAGAGGTCATTCAAACAGTTAGTCCAATATAGAAAAGTAGAGGAAACCGGTTAGATAAATTCGATCATGATGACAGATGGGTAATATGTAATTATTTATATTTAACGAAAAACAACGATCAAAATGCAGTTTGTTGCATTTTTGCATAATTTATTAGAAGATTTATTATCATAACATATATTTTTTGTTTGCTTAACCTCTAAAATGCATTAGCCGTCTATTAAAAGAATAATATTTTATTTTCTGAAGTGTATTTTCGTCATGCTTATAAAGCCTAACGGTAATAGGCAGTGACGTGCACTCCACAAACGCTGAAAAGCTGTGCCTACCCTAAGAAAAACGAAACATAAACTAATTTAAAAGATTAAAGAAAATAGTAATAATTTCACTAAAGAATTTTTAAAGATGATAAAAATGGTAATTTTCTATACTGCGGTGCACTATTCATTCCAGAAATTAAAAAAATACACTCAGACTACCTTTGGTCATAGAGCAATGCACGCCACTGGTAATAAGTAAACATAATATAATTTATCTTTAAATTAAAAAGTCTAATGAGCCTTTTATTAGCGGCATTAGTTATGTGATTAATGCACAGTGGAACTATGTCACCCCTATTTGGGGAATTTGCGAGTTTGATGGAAAGGAGAAAGGGAGTGGGGAGCAGGGTTTGAAATTATCCAGTTATTCATATCTTCTCATTATAATCAATTTTAAATCTAATTTAATCACACATGGGCGATACTTTTACTTCTTGTAAAGAGAATTTTAGAAAACGTACCTCTAAAAATTGATTCGTAATTATTACTATTATTAAAGTCTCAAAATTCATTAGAGAAAAAATATTTCGTTCGCATTTTGTAAACTTATGACGGGTTAGGTTAGGCTTTTTCAAAAAATACATATTTAGCTCAACCCTTACCCTACGGTGTTAGAAAATCCCCCGAGCTTCGGTGTTGTGCACTCAGTGTACATGTTACACATTTAGAATTTTGTTATTTTTTAGTTTGAAAAAATGAATAGTTTACCTTTATTACTTACGTAAACCGCTTTATTAATAGTGCACATGCATATTCGTTAAATATTGCCTATGCGTGCTTAAAATGAGGAAAAAAACATCGGCCAGTCGTAAAACGTATGATACGTCCATTGCATCACCGGTTGCTACTGACGACCACGCATCATGACACTGTGAGCGAAACCCCGTACCCCTATCGCTCAATTTCTCATTATTTTATTCAATGCAAAAATATTAACTATATGTTTAGCATACATGTTTACTGAGATATTCAAATAATTAGAGACATGTTAAATCTATTGACAGCAATCGAACGAAAAACGTATTTTATAAAATATTTTGTGAAAGGTTATCTAAGGCGATTTAACAAGACAATCATTGAACTAAAATCAAAATGAAACATTTAAAAAAAATAGGTTTATTTGGTTTCCTCACGTTTCCTCCAGCTCCATAGAACCAAATCAGTTTTTTATTTATTGAATATATATAATTTTTAATTTATGGACAGAATACCCCGATCGAAGTTGATCTGATTACGAAAGCAATTAAAATTGTTCTTATTACTTCGGAAAAGGAAGTATTTTATCAATTCTGTGAGTGGTTTTATTAATGAAATTAAAAAAAACTGAGAATCTCTCCTCCATTTTATTCAAATTTCTCAAATAAATCAGGTCCCTATTTATGCGTGAGAAAAACAAAAAGAGAATGCCTGTAGAAGAAAGATTTTGTGAATTATTTATAACCTTGGATATTACGCATTCATTCGCATCACCGTCAAATTTTTGTTTAACACCGCCATTATGTTAAAATACTTGTAAAATGCACATATTAAAAATTTCGGATGACGTTCATGATAAGTTTCTGTCAATTATATAGGTACTTGTATATTATGTAGATTAAACTACATTAATATTAGAATTTTTTTTCAATATATCAATACTTTTTATTTTTATTTATTACATAATAAAATAAAAATTCCATTGACGGTTTTGTTGTGAGGCTAGGTATATTGTAGAAGGGAATTAGAAGAGGGTAGGAAAAAAATAAAATAAAAATCCATCTATTCAGATCTCGTTACTAAATACTAATACCTAAGGCTAAGGTGAGGATAATAAATTTCACACAATAGAACTAACCTAAATATTCTTACTACTTTCCAGTGGCGTGCGTTATTGCCCTATGACCAAAGACAGGCTGTATATAGTTTTACTAACTTTGGGAATGTATTGTGCATTGAATATTTAGTAATGGCCATTTTTGTCTTATAATAATATTAATAATAATCGGACTATTTCTATAGCGCCGCTTTTGTGAAAAATCACATCAGGGGCGCTGTACAAATATTACTTCCTATTCTGATATTACGTCTATTCTATGATTTATTTTTTACATTTATTTTCTCTTTTTGGACAGGCTATCATTACACATTATTTATAGACCATATAAAGAGATGCAGTTAAATTATCAAAACTAAATTTAATGTTAAATAGAAAAAAAGAAGCTACCTGTATTTATTCCTTACGATATATTGCAAGACGCTAATACAAATGATAGAGTGATTGTTTCCATTATATTCAAGAATGTATTTAAGCTAAGACAAAGAATTATTATCCATATTTTTTAGGATAAATAACACAGAATGTCTTGCTATGGCCATTTGAATAAATGGGCGTACGAGTTCCTTATCAAATTCACTCAGAAATTGGTCACATCTTTAAAATTTTCTGTATTTTTTTATGGACTGCACGTCACCGCTACTTATTTGGTGTTTATTTGTAGTAAGTCAGAAGCAACAGCTTCTACTTAAATAGTAGAATAACATATGAGTAGGTACAGATATTTTTTGGTCGATTTATATATGCATTGTTAATTTATTTTTTACTTATCTGCAAAAAAAAAATTATTATTACAGAAGATATTTATTTTCTTTCGGATATATTATCATCGTCTTAAAACTATTTCTGTGGCATTTATAATTATTTATTTGTGTACATTTTTGCTACAACATCAAACACACGTCACTACGGACGTAATACAACAACGAAAATATGATAGTAAATCTGTATCCGACTCCTAATTGTAATTAATATATCCGTCGGAAGAAACGCGCAACAATAATCGTAACATACATACATAGTTAGCTTATGCACAGTTATAGGTTATCATGAAAATCATTCGTTTAGAATAAATTACGTACCTCAGGGTGTCGAAACGACCGCGACCGGTTGCGGGCTGCCCGCGTTAAATTTGAACCGATAAACAACGAGTTTCTGAAATAAAATTCTTGAATCGACTCTTTTTTTTCAGCGCTGAGAGTAATTTAATGGCCTTGAGCGAAATTTCTCCCAGACGCACGGGGATAATCTCGGTTTTTCTCCCATGGGTAATGAAAGTTGAAGCGCTATTTTGACGTGGGTGTTACAACACGGTAAGTTATTGCGTAAGCCGAAAAAATAGAATAATCTTTACAGTGCGGTCTGGCGGGTCTGCGAGCAAGTTAATTGGGAGTTTGTAGGCCGTAATTCTATGCGAATGACATACTGTTATGAGTGTTATGGAATGTAATGGTTATAATAGAGACAATAAAGGGAATAAAAACATAAAAAGGAAAGTGAACCAAATTGGTTGCTTAAAGGTTTTGAATTATAGTGAATTACATATATTAAAAGTTGCATTAAATAAGGCTGACGAAAACTGTGTCGTAGAATGCTTGCAAAGAAACTACTTACTTAGGCCACAGATATCTAGAAAGATAGGAACGCCAAGTTAAGGCTTAATTATTAAAACCCTTTACGATTGATAAACGGCAATGATACAAAGGATGTACGTTATTGGTGTTTTTTTTAAGATTCCTAGTAGTAATCAGAATGTGAAATGTAGTAGAAAAATAACATGAATTTATATTTTATTAAAAGAATTAAAAATTATTTGTAATCACCACTTTATTAATATATGCATATCAACATGTTTCGAAAGCGATGATTTCCTCATCAGGAATGTATAGAATATTAAAAAATAATATTGTCAAGTATAGACAAATGATAAACATATAACACAATAATGTAAGAATAGACGAATTATATTAGGTAATAATTAATCAAAAATGTTAATAAAAAAATATTATGAAACATCGGAAAACACATTTATATTCGAAATTTAAAAAAATATATTACTAATATTAATATGAAAATAAATTCAAGATATTTTTACAAAATATTTTATTCCAGCTAAATATGGTTTCAGCTATTTCTGGCTCACCGGGAGAGGTGCTTCTCAATCCTACATTATTTTCTGCTTCGCATCTCTGTCGGAATATCATATTATGCTATCCAAAGTCAGAGGGACTGTTGTGAAGTGTTACAAAAAAAAAAAAACAAGATTTATTTCAGGATGAAAGCAGAATTAGTATATGACGTGTGCCATTGGTTCTTATTACATTTTTCAATAAATTAATTCAGTAATACCATTATTATGTAGATTTGAAAACCTCTCGCCAATTCAATGCACACGATGACGGCGTGGAATTTGAAGAAATAATTGAGCGCGCGCATGTGTCATTACGAACACACGAACGGCCTTGACTCTCCAAAAGTTTCGCAGCCATCGGTCAATTGTCTTCGGCTTGTTGATTTGTCAATATTATTGACTGATTTCGCGGATCCTTGAGACTTTTGGTCATCGCGCCGGCCAATGTCCAATTTGTCCAATACTGATATCTTTCTCTTTTTAAGGTCTTTCACAAGTGTCGTGAGCACTTGTGCACGTGTTTCGTAGGTCAACAACTACACACTTTGACGCCCTGATGACTTTTATGGTTTTGACGGACAGGCGACCTCCGTGGCGGAATGGTAAGCTCCTTGACTCAAAAGTTGGAGGTCGAGGGCTCGAAATCTTGTACCACGGTAGAAAAGATACCTACTCTCAGTAACGCCTAGTTGACCATTGGCTATGTTTTGCTATGTTCAGGGACGTCCAGGTACATCCTAAACTTATTCTTACTCTTTTCCTTCCCCTCCCCTGTTTCCGTCAGCCACACAATATTTTCCAAACTTGAGATGCTCCAGTCTCACTGCTATCCATTTCCCCTCTGGTAGTTTCGTCAGTCATACAACATTCCCCAAAGTTGAGATACAATAGTCTCACTTTCCTCAGACAGTTGACCATCTATTTCCCCTTTGTTACTTCCATCAGCCTTACAACATTCCCAAAATGGGGGATGCTTTAGTCCCACTGACTCCTGGGAGTTTGTACTCTCATGTGGTAGATATACTCGTATAGAAGACTTTGGCAAGGTGACAAGTATTTTAAAAGCACTAATAACATTATCGAATCTTTTCCCTAGTCTTTAAACAATTGTCTCAACCCAAATAGATATTACTTAAAATATGGGTTCTTTCAGAAAGATGTCCCGGGATGAAGAGCATATTTCATGGGGTGAATCGAAATATGAACGAAAAAAAAGCTTGCAGAAACGAAAACTCAGATTATTACGTGAATACGAATAAGGGGTTAATTGTTTGTGTTTAATTCGTAGAACTCCATTTATTATTTTTTTTAAATTTAATGTAAATCAAATTTAATAATGTTATTACTAAGTTCCGCAAGTATTTTTAGTATGAATTATTGTGACAGCTCTTTCGGTGTTTAAGGCCATTTTCAAACTGTTTGACATTTTGTGGCCTTAAACGCCGAAACAGCTGTCACAATAATAAAAAAATACTTGCATAATAACATTATCAAATTCGATTTACATTAAATTTAAAAAAAAATGAATAAGGGAGAAAAATAAAACCGAAGTGACGTCGGTTAGTGAAACTTAGGTTTCTGTTGTTGATATTAGAAGCCGACGTAAGTAAATCCACTAACATATTGACCGCTGACCGGCCATAAAAAAGTTAATTATAATAATGTAACTTTCCAAAGTAAAGAACTGTTTGTGACCAAAAAAAAGTTGAATTATGGTGTTTTGATGCGCACAAGTAAGAATACATTATGTTGTAAATATATTACGTACGTTTGTAAAATTTGTGCAAGTGTTTAGTTAGGTACTACATATCCATCCGTGGAAATTAATTGGCGGATACTGTCTGTCTCTCAATTCACGACATTTCAGATATTTATACCACCATTAGGTTGATCTATTGATCTGGTGAGATGCGAAATGAAAACATCTGGAGAATTCTAAAGGTGCTTGTGATATAATGCTGAATAACTTACATTATATATTATCGTGTTTCGGGGCGGCACCGTGAAACTTCAGGTCTCACATTTACGATATTCTATATAATAATTCAACAAAGTTTTAAGATCTCGTACTTTGAACAGAAAAAAATGATATATATATATTTATTTTTTTAAAGCTTGCTAACACCTGTATTATGCTCGTAGCTTGCAACACGCAGATTTCGCATTTAACTTGCCAGTAGTGGTTTTTTTCATATTTTATTTTTATTCTTTCGATAGATGTAAAATTACTTTGTGGTGTCATTGTTAATCAAATAAATAAGAAATAATCTATGAAAACCACCATTTAATATATAAATGTTTTAATGCAAAATGTTTCGTAAGGGAAATATGCATTGTATCCTGATGATGGAAGCTTCTCTTTCGAAACATGTTGATATTTATATATTAAATACTGTTTTTTTATAAAATACTTCTTATACATTTGATTTATTTTTATTGTTTATTTCAGTTCTTGGGGAGGGTGATGCAAGTTTGATGCAAGTTTCAGATGAGTTTCATATAACACAACATATCAACGTATAATGAAAAATTAAAAATATTGTAAAAATACAAAAAAATTTATGAATCTTTTAAATATCTAAGACATCGGGAATTAACTCCATCGCTTGGAAATGGGACCCTGCTGGAAGTCCAGCACTGCCATCACAAGAGTGTTATCGGTCTTGGATAGTCGTGCTCTGTACTTGGCGATCCGTTTCCTCATTTGGGATCCGGGAACGCGCCCTTATGCAAACATCTCAGTGGAACTGCAGTATCAAGACAGCCCAAAAAGCATTCGGTACGAGTTGTTTTATAGTACTTACTCACTCACTGCTAAAATTCCTGTGTCCAGACAGACGTTGGAGGTACATAATTAATATAATAAGATTAATACAGTAATTAAACATTTCTTTGGGTTAACAAGATATTTGAAAAATATATATTTATATTTTTATGTATGTAGGTTTTATCATATGAATAAAAAAAATAAAAAATGTAAAAGAAAATACGAAATAAAATAAATAAACAAAAAAAGATAAAAATCATTGAAGAAAATAATATTAACATAACCTAAATGAAACATGAAAACCTATAGACGAGGATAAACATTGTTGGCTTAGCATTTATCGTATACGCATTGTGACCAAAAAAAGTTTTTATTTTTTATTTATTTAGTTTTTTATTTATTTAATTTTACAAAAGAAAATAATACAATGCAAAAAGTCCCGATAAACTAGTTTGTGTAGTTTGTCTAAGGGGAGCTTGTTATTTAAAACTTAAAATTTATAGACAAGGTTACAAAATACGTATATGTAAAATAAAAACATTAAAAAAAAAATATATAAAATAAAAACATATGTAATAAGCTTAAAATATAAATATTTCTCAAGAATCTTGCTACAAAATATTTCTACAAAAATATATTATAAAAAAATCAAATAAAATAAAAACATAATTATACAAGTTCAACATTTTCACATGTACACGGTGCAGGAATGCCTTCGTGTAAATAATCTGAAGTATGTGTTTTTATTTCAGGTGTAATATATACCTTTGCATTTGGCGATCTTATGCATCAATTTAGTTTTTTTTTGCTTTTATAATTAATCCAGAGTCATGAACCCTTTTAAAAGTTCAATGTAGTCTTTTTGTAAAAGGTCCATACATGTTTGCAAATCGTTGCTAGAAATTAACATCATATAAAGTCTCGGCGACTTGCGTGGCGAAGACCTACGCAGTCTGGTCGCCGGAAACTGACGTCGCCGACAAGTCGACAAAATGTCGGCGACGTGTTCTTGTACACGAACCTCCTTGCAGATGTATTGCTGTAGTCGCCGATACTCGGCGACTCGAGTATTTTCGCGTATACTTGCGTACACTTGTGTACGAAGGGCCTAAGTTTTTCATAATTGGACAAGCAACATCTTCCGCTTTTAATTATTGTGGTATTCAAATATTATCAGATTATTCAATGTCGAGAATATTAATTTTTCTTAATAAAAAATAAAAATAGTGCGTGCGCGTAGGTACCCCAAAACCATATTAAACGCACATCATCGCTCTGCGTCAGCGAGCGTCTGCTTTAAATGAATCAAGTACTAGAAATTTTTAAAATTCGAATGTTATGAAATGCGCGGCAGACAATACAAAATACCGGCCGAAGGTGGGCCGAAGTTTATGTTTGCGTATAACAAGTTTGGAATTATTTTTAAAGTGAGAGTGAAATGGGATTACGTAAGGCGGATCGTCGGAACCGAGCCCGCGGCGCTCCGAACAGCGGCCGGAACACGGGGTATCGACGTATCGAGATATCGACGTAACGACGATACTTCCAAGTATTGGTGTCACAAACCTAATATCAGCGGCTATGTGGAGCGGTCCGGAATCTAGACCCGCCCACGTTGAACCGTTTATGGCAACAACGGAAAAAAAATAACCTACTTATTAATGATTATCTAACGTCTAAGTTTTTTGGAACTACGTTTTGCGATGAACCCATTTCATATTAATTTTATACATCCTAATTAGGTATGAAAACCAGATATTTGTATTGAAAAAAATATAAAAAACAATATGGCGTTTTGACTTTTGAAATGAATTGACGCTGCGAGGTGGGAACATTTGCTTTCATATGGATTAAATGATTAGTAAAAATCGACGCAAATTTAATTATGCTAGAGCTAACCGTTCGTAATTTTTTTCCGCAATGCCAGATATTTCATTTGAAAAAAAAAGTGACAAACAGAAAAATCTGTGCAAATTTCACTATGCCAGAACTCACCGTACGCGATTTTTTTTTTTTAAATTGAGATTTGTAAACAGATTTTCTATGATGGCATTTGAAATCTAGAGCATTGTAAGAATGTTAGAAGCATCCCGGAAAAACAAATAATACGTGGAAGTTACTTCATGTACAGCATAATATTACTAAGTGATAACTTATTATTACTTCATTTTTCAATATATTTACCATACATAATAATTATTGTAACCTGTTGGTTTTCCAAATAAAATACAGTAATATGGGAACATGACAAAAAAGATAACTCACCCTTTGAGGAACAGACTGGATGCTTCTTGTCTCCTACGTATCGTAAGTACCTGTTTTTTCTGACCTCCATTAGTTCAAGTGTCATATCAGGTTAATAAATTTTGCAATTCCTGCGAGGTTTACAAACACAGTAATTGGCTTTAAATTTCAACCGCTCGGTTATGATCGTTGCGTTTTTATAAGATAACGATCAAAATATGTGTATTTAAATAAAAATTGCGAAGGTTCTAGTTTACGGAAACTCCCAAGGACGTCTGGCCGATGGGGACGGATAACGAAAATACATTAAGTGCCTAACTTATGGGAGAACTAAAGCTTTTATCAAGCGAAAAATGTCACAGTGAAGACTGATGTAATAAAACAAAAACATGTAATTTCGGATAAATGAACAATAATAAATTATATGACAATTACTAATGAACACTTATCCCTTTTTTTCATTCTGGGGTTTTAACGACCTATTTTTTACAATATCGTCACATCACACGTAAGAGTGTTTTAAATTATTTTTTTAACTTATTATTTGAATGTTTTATGTATGTTTTTTATCATCGATAATTATTACATAACATCGTTTAAATTTAGTATACGCCAGAAATGCATTAAAAAAATTGACTAATAAGTATTTTTATTTTACTTTTATTGTTCAAAAATATTCATTTATTTCATATTACGAATAATGCACATATGTAAACAAAACAGCTTATTTTTATATCATCACACACTTGCTGTAAGGTACTGAAGTGGACTACTTACTATGACACAATACTGTTATTATTGTGACAACTCCAATACTTTACCACAAATGTATATGCCAGTTCGCCGTATACATAATTTAAATAATAATTATAAAGATATTGTCTACATATATAACACATCAATAACAAAATATAAACACATCTTATTTAAATTTGTTTTGGCATGTAGAACTAATCTAATTGCATAAATTACATACCTCTGGTTCGAACTGATTAATTTGTTATTATGATAATTAGATAAATATTTTATTCTAACTTACTGACTACGAAGATATTGTTATAAATTATTTTGTGAATTTAATGTTGATCATTAAATTTATCGTTGAAATGTGTCCATATCTATCTGTCTATCTACCGATTTATCTTTCTAGAGGTCAAGTATTCGAAATTGATTAATGTGTGTCACAATATAGTCATTTAAAAGAATACATGAATTTGCTACACGTCCCAGGGTGGTAGATACTCTCAGTATCGGTCTAGTGAAAGACCATTCAGAATCGAAACGTTGGTTGAAATGGCTTAAGTCGTGTTAGTGACCAGATATACATAGCCAGGTACTTTACTAACCATTATCTTACCCACCTCCTTCCCTTCCCCACTCCGTGTATCTTCACAGCATTCCCTAATTCAGAATACCATAGTCCCAGTGGCTCCCAACTGCAAATAAATAACAATAATACTATTAAAAAAATAGAGTTTAATTTGTTTAACGTACGTAGGTATGTATCCAAATATATATTTTTATTTTTTATGTATGGAACTGTGGAATATTAATCACTGTTTATTATCTCGTTACCAAAAATATTGAATTTTCACGAATACCGTACAATAAAAAAAATTAAAAAAACTCAAATTTCGAAATATTCTGCAACTAATTCGCAAAAATGACATTGCATCTCGAATATGCCATTAATTGTCAGAATGCAATCAAGTTGACGTAACGAAAATTATTTAGTGCTAAATTTGTTTGAATTCCTAAACTCTTGCATAACGGCCGCTATTCGGATGGCTTCCAAGGTGACAGAGTTGAAATTTCGTCACGTCATTAGCATATTGCCTATTTACTAATTTGCCGTATTTAAGTTAAAGGCACGATATTGAAAATTCACTGTCACTGTCAGAGGAAATGTCATAAACATTTTATTAATCACGGGTGATATATGGTCGCTATAGATTGGCGGCAACCAAGTTCAAGGTCAGATTAGGCAGGAGTGGGCAGCGAGCTCATTCGTGTTTCATGATAATCATCTTCCTTGTGTTTTAATTAAATTTGTATTACAAATATTAGCAAGAACAACCCATTTAGAAATAGATCACTTAAAAGATACGTAATGTAAAGAAAATATAAAGGAAATAAAATAGAGAGACACAAGCGAACATATGCTGATTAATAGATATGTACAATTTTAAATAATACCTTCTTATCTAATCCATTATTACTCTACACTTAACTAAAATATGCATATCATACTTTAAAAACAACTCAATTTTATTTTAAATTTACTTTATGGATTCTTTTATATTCTTTCATGTATATCTTAATATGAACCAAACGTGTGAACTTGAGTGTCCTAAAACGGGATTTGTTGGTAGTTGGTCAGTCGAAGCTTTCTTAAATATCTTTGTTAATAACGTGTGCTTCAAATAAATATTATTATAATTATTATTATTATTATTAAAAGAAAATAGCAGAAAACAATACGAAGACTTTTTTTAAATTACAGAAGTGTAAAATTGTGGTAGAATTACCTTGATTATTCTTTTATACGTATCAGTAGTGGAATTTTATTTTAAATCGGTGAAATTATTAACACAAATGTTATTTTCACGACATTCAATTCAAATGTATCCACTGCTTTAGTCTATATTTTATTACATGAACAATGACATTAGTATTAAGGAAAAAACTGCTTAATTATATTGCAGTACTGTTTTATTGTTCGTAACTATTTCACTGATGTAATTGCTCCTGCCATCAGATTAGTAAATTAAATGTGATATTTATGGAGTGGAGGCGCGATGACTGACGCATGACTCCGTTCAATTTGCACGGATTTTTTAAATCGCAAAGAACCCGCTGCATAGTTGCTTTTACGTCGTCACCACGTGTGCGCGTCAATCAAATCTTTATAAAAATATGACCGGCATAATGAACTATAAAACAGATGGAATGAAATTTCACCAATAAGTCCAAAATTAGAATACGAAATGTATTCATTATGATCTTTTATAGTTTTTATTGACCTGTTCCGCTACCATCAAAGTTAGTGATGTAACGCCAATACGTTTTACTGTCGACTATCGACTTTCGGTCTTATTTGACTTTTAAATATAATTGAAAGGTTTAGGTTTTTGATGGTAGTAAGACACAAGTCATGGTGTTGATGGTAGAAATATACATTTGTTGGAATATTCATAAAAAAAAACTGCAAAATAAATTACTTACTATTATTAAAGTATAATTGTTAATTGTTAATCAACAACATAAAACATTTCACGAGTTATTGGGACTAACGTTATTGACAAAAATGTATCTGAGACACGCTCATTTTGACCGATTTTGAAATTAATTTTTTTATAAAAATCATAAAATAGTTATCATGAGTCGCAGTTTTAGTAACAGATAAAATAAATAAATTAAAGGTTTTCAGCTATATCAATAACAAAAGTCCTTTTTTAATTGTAATTTTTTATTGTTTTTTTTTAATTGTTTTATTATAATTTATTACGCTATTTTTACACAGTTTCGAGCGTTTATTTTGAGAAAGTGAAACGGTTTTTCGTTATTTTAACAAATCAATTGAAATGCCCACTTTTTGAAACACCCCTCAATTTTTATCATATACCTCGCAACATTCCCTAAAAAAGGTATATTTTCGTAGATTGGGGAAGTGGAACTTTCTTGTTCACAATGCTCCCAGTTTACTTTTAGATGAATCGTTATGATTTAGTATATCTTATTTAATTCTTAGTATAATAAATAAGTAAATGCTTCTACTATTTTCTGTGAAAAATCACCTGAATCTGAAGAAGTCACAATATACCACTGACTGAAACGTCCCAATGTAATACTTACTTAATTCGAAGAGAACCGATAACGGGTGAATGCGCATAATGCAATAAGAAACGCCGCAATGTACAACGTAATGCAATGTATTATAATCATTTATTCTGAACATGTGTTTGACCTCTCCGCAAGGTTCTTTCACTGTTTTCTTTTAAAATCAGGTTTTCTATGACTACACACTCTTAATTATTATTGGCTGGAAAACCATGGCTCTAATAATATGATTAAAATGCCAAGCAAAGATTTATCGCTAAAAAATAAATATTTTTACCAGCAAATTAATTTTCAAAACACAGCATATATCATTCAGATACCTACTAAAACCATCAACGTAATCATTTTTCAGAATGGTTAAGCAGCGGTTTTATGTTGTGGCAACATTAGTTTTAATTGAAGCTTAATTCGCGAATATGAAAATATACCTAGGTACAGTGATGATAACATGTTTCTTTTTAATTAATGCAGTATTTTAGTATAGTATTTTATTTCAGAATTATTAAGTGTTTCACAGCAAGTAGTAACTAGAAATTTAACCAGATGATGGACACTGTGAGGCTGTTAAAAGCGTTTGCGAATATCGTTATTCCTCCTGGAAATGCAAAATACGAGTACATATCAGAGCAGTAAATTCACCTTTTTTTTTTGAAACCCCACAAGAATACTATATGTTAGGTTACTATGCATTGCTAGATAGGTGTATGTATATATTACTGGTTTATGCGTGCTGTTAATAACATATACATTATATGTTATATTTATTTCACTATGCAATAGTATTTTTAAACTATCAAAAAGCCACCGCCAATAGTTTAAAGTTTTTTTAATTTATTTTTTCTTTGGTGCCAACGCAATCGCATTTCTTAATAAATTATCATTTACAATAAATAATGCCAGTCATATACCATAATTTGTTTCCTGACTACAGCTCTGTTAGAGTGATGTCCGATATTAACGTAATCACGGTCTACTTTAATTGTGGTAACATCCGTGGACAATTGTATCATTTATTGCTACCGTGCATTTTGTTCCTGTTAACATCCACAAGCAGATTACCTTATTAATGCACCATTAGCATTTCAAGTAGTTTCGCCAGTTATGTGACATATCCACCGTAGGTGGAGTTTATTTAAAGAATTTTTTTTCATAATATCTCCGCGTCCTGTAAACAAAGTCAAAACTATTTTTATAAACAATAATTATTAGCCTGAAACACTCATCCAAATTGAAAAAAACCTTTCCGAGCAAAGATAAATGTCGCCGACAGGACTCGAACCTGCACCCTTCTGATGTCCAGTCAGATGCTCTACCGTTGAGCTACGTCGGCTTATCGCAAACCCGCCAAGTTAATCAATATATACTAGTGTTCCATTCAATAATTACTGTTTTTATTATATTTTCACCTGTAACAACCAACTTTATTAGTATGAGAGAGGCTTGTAACGGCTAAATCCCTCAAATAGATGGCGTCGAGACAAATTATGTCTACATTTTATTGGTGAAAATTGCTTTGACTTGTCAAATATTTATTAATTGATAAACTAAAGTTCTTAAAACTTAAGACAAGATTTTTGTGCATAGCGCAAAGGGTAATATAATTGTTACCCTTTGCGCTATGCACAAAAATCTTGTTTTAAGTTTTAAGAACTTTAGTTTATCAATTAATAAAGTCAAAACTATTTGCATTTTTTATAATATACTATAATTTTCCTTTTTCTACATTATTTCTCCGCTTGCACGATTTTCACTTCAAATTGATAGTTCTCAAAGTCAAGAGGACAAAACCTGCGTCATTTTAATATGTTTAAAATTTTAATGTTCATCAAATGATATCTATTTTTCTTAGACACCATTCTTCCATTCGCCATTCTTCCGAGACATTTTTATCGATATCATACTTCAATTTTAAGAACAGTCATTATCATTTTCAATTATTTACATATATATTTTGACGGCCTCCATGGTCGAGAGGTAAGGCTCTCGACTATGAATCCGAAGGTCGCGGGTTCAAATCCCGGCGTGAGCAACTAAATTTTATTTAATTAATTTGTGTTGTTTCACAATTAATTAATTTAAAAATAATATATAGTATATTCATGTTCCAGAGTGGAAGATACTCTCAGTATCGCCCTGGTGAAAGACCGCCATTCAGAATTGAAACGTTGCTTGAAATGGCTTTTAGCCGTGTTTGGTGACCAGATCTGAATAGCCAGGTATTTCCCCATCTCCCCCTTCCCCTTCCCCTCCCCAATACCTTCAGCCTCACAACATTCCCCAATTGGGAATGCCATAGTCTCACTGGCTCCAGACGGTTGGGAGCAGTTGGGACTCTTGTGCGGTATTCATGTAAAAAATATATATATATATATATTTTTGGCTGCTATATTTCTATATTGACTGCAATTTCCTGAACACCTATTTCCTAAACCCGAATTTATTTGCATTCTAGACAGTTTCTCGGATATAACTATCCGATTTTTATTGGCTCAATTGGTTAGAGCGCAGATACCGGATAGACGGGGAGGTCCTGGGTCCAGTCCCAGATGCGACCGTTACCCTTTTTGATTTATGTGTCTGTTCCGTTTCATTTTTTCATTTGAGATTTGTTAATATTATCTTCAACGACTAATAAAATGTTTCAATGCGGTTGGTAAGCTTCAGTAAGTTATTAAAATAAAATAAATATACATGGCAACCCACTATATCCGTCACCAACTCTTCTCAATCATACTAAAAATAGAGAAAGAACGGAACATCCTCTTCTTTAAAAGTAGCTCCACACTATAAATCAAATAATGCAGGACACAGGTTTCCTGTATGAAGTCCAAATAAAACAGTTTTAAAAGAATCAACATTTCTTCATGTACATTCCTAGATAATGGACAAGAAAATTATTATCAGAGGTTCACAGTTCAGACGTGCTGACTAATAAATTAGGGAAACACTCGAAAATGAATTGAATGTCATTTAGTAACTGACCGGCGCCGACGCATTAACCATGAACACGTATTATTAATTATTTTAGCTGTACAAAAGCTTATTACGTTATCATTGGCTAATAAAAGGTCGTTAATAATCATACTTGACAAGTGTTCTTAAGCCATGACCCAAAACTCACGAGGAGTTAAAAAAAAATTGAAGTGTCACAAAAATGTCTTTAAGGTTATCTTTTGTATGGAATTGAGTTTATCATCATCTAAAGATGAATTATTCGCCCATATTTGATGGTCAAGCATGACCAGACAGTACCGATAATGATCTCTCACTGAAATTACCATAAATTAATCAACTGTATTGTAGGTATGTATGTAAGTTATCAGAAAAAAATAGAAAAAAAATTGCTAACGACGGATTTTGCAATGGCCAATAAAATAATATATATAATGTGATATATATATATTATTTTCTAATGACGTTGAGACGATATTATCTGCTAGGTGACGCGACTTTTTAAATATAATTTCTGGTAGTATTAAATGACTAGATTGTTAATAAATTCACGTCACGGCTAAAGGAATTTATTTTAATTTTCGCCTCTATTTTTGGAATTGGTGATGGAATTATTATATTGACATGTTAATTAGTAAGTATGATGTTTATTTTTGATCGGGCAGGTTATAGAATTAATATATTAAAAATCATTACGTCGCTATTGCCCAAATTAAAAAAAAAGTGTATTTAGAAAACTTTTTTTTTCTTTTGATCGAATATTTTATAGGACTAATTTATTTTATGTAAATGAGAAAAAATTATTGCATATTTATAAATTTTGTTCCGTCTATCTTTGCATAACATTATTGTGACTGCTCTATTTCTCGTCTGACTCTTTTGGATTTTATGAGGGATGAGATAAATTTTATTTTAATTGATTGTTTGTGGATTATTATTTAGCATTTAAAACAAGTTAACAATAATATGTTAATTGTGACTATAATTATCTTTATCAGTCAATTTTGTGAAATTTAGCTCTCACAATGTATCCGCCGTGTGTCTGGTAGTTTAGTTACGAAAGAAAATCGTCTTAAGGCGATGCAATGGGAAGTAATGCAAAATCATGTGTTTTCGGTTTGAGAATTTGATGGCCTAGAAATATTGTAGACGATTTAATTAAATACAGCAAGTAGAACACACCTTGAACTTTCGTATAACCGTTCATTTTTTTGTGTCTTTTTATAAGCCTAGAAAAAAATAAAGTATCAGACATTAAAAAAAATGTTTAAAGCGCAAACTCTCCTACTTACGAACCCCTTTTCCGGTGTTGTCCTATTGTTCACTGTGGTAAATTAAGTTTTTTAGAATATGACCGTAAAACATTTCAATAATTATGTCTGAGCTTTACGGAATAGAATAAAACAAGCATTTTGGTGATGTTTTTTTTCCGTAAATCGAAACATGCGGCCGATGTTAAGCGGGACTTTCAACCTTGTCGCCGCCTGCATAAGGAGCGCGTGATTTCGTTGGAATTTTAGCCGGTGGATGGCCTTAAAATCACTTCCTTCAAAGATGCAAATCTTCGCCGTATTCCGAAAATGGCAACATTACGTTGGCGAACATCGAACAGGAGTTCGCGCGTCCAGCTGAGAATGGAGTCATGCGGTTTACTTATTTACCACGTTTCAGACGTAATTGGGCTTGTTCGCAACAAAAATGGCACTACTATTATTTACACAATGATTAAAATTAAACAATCCTATTGCTTGTGCAATCTCCTCTCCATAAAAAAATAATACTAAGATTTAGAAAAAAAAATGCGCTCTCCGTATTGCTTTAAAGAATGACAATTCTCGTCAAAAATAGATATTTATGAATAGCAAAGTACTTTTGATTTCTGAAATAACTTTTACGGGCTTGTTTTATCAAAATTATGTTTAAGTCATTATCCTGCCGAATCGTTTCCGCAAAAAAATTTGGGTTCGAATTTTCAGTTAATAATGCGATTTTCGATTTATGTAAGTGGAGCAATTACGCTGAAGCTTTGTGTTTTAGCATAAATTGAGCTGTCAAATAAATTCCGCGAAAAATCGTCGGAAGATACCAGCAAACTGCCACTGGCCTGTTTTTAAATAAGCAATAAAATTAATAAAAAATAAATAAAAAAGTTGAGATTCGTAAAGAATGGAAGGCTGATGTAAGTGTAATGAATAAGATTAAGAAAGGGACGTTTATAGGGTTTGGGCATGTAGAGCGAATGATCCAAGAGTAAAAGGAGAATAAGGAGTATATAATAAAAGAGTATAAGGAGAATCAATGACGCGAATGTGAATGGAAGAAGAAGCCGGGGACGTCCGAGGAATACATGGCACGATTAAGTGAATCAAATACTTGATTCGAGCCATGTCAGTCGCAATAACAGAAGATAATGTATAAGACGTTATATGAATGTGAATGAAGCAAAAAGTGTATGCCAAGATCGAGTTGTTTGGCGGTCCGTTCTCTTTGCCTACTCCTGCGGGGAAACGGCGTGATAGTTTGTTAGTTACTTTATTTACTTTTACCTGGATTATTAAACTTCCATATTATATTATCTTTGTTTGTTAACTTATTATTTCGTATTTTCTTCATACCCTTTTTAAATTTCTTTTTTCATTTATAGGATTAAAAAAATGTTATATTAGGATAAATTGATTTTGGTAGAACATGCGGGCAAGGTGTCATGTGCCCGCTTTGTAGGATAAGTTATTTTTCTTGTACTATTCATTAGTACTGGGCGTTGACGATAATTCCATCCAACGCCAAAGCCGTTATCGTTGATGATTTTCAACTGTTGAAAATAACCGTTATAAATAACGCCGACGTTGACGAGACGATGATGATTATTCCTAGCGATTTAGCTACTGCCCGAATACCCGTTTTCCGTAGGACTGTTTGTATTTTGAGTCTACTATTGCTCCGTACTCGGGGAAGCCTCATTCTTTACCTATTTTATTAATATGTGTATAGATATAGTGCATACACATATTATTATTATCATAAAGCATTCAAATTGTACGAAAAGCAGGTCCAAGTATTTCGCGCATCTGATTTTTTTAAACGTTATACGTAAGAATATGGTGAATTGAAAAATAAACAAAATAATGCGTGTTTACGAAAAACACCAACTGCCGCACTTTTCCAGCCTTAAAACTGCACCTGTGGTCGGATATGATCTGTCCAGTTTTGGAAAAAAAATCGTTTACATGGAAAGGAGGTTACTGCAATACCACATTGTTCAATGAAGTTTTTTTTTAAATTATTAAAATATATTTCATGTTCCTTCCACCATTTCAGGCGACAACTTTTTCTATCGAGAAGATCCATTTCAAGATACTTTTTGTAATTTAGTGGTTGGATCATTCAATGGCTTAATCTTCTCCACTACTGAGTTTATTGCATTCCAAAATGACAGCGGTTCATCCGAAGATTCGGTTTGATTTTCCGAAATCTCTTGCGAAAAGTCTTGTCCTTCCGAGCGAGCAGGTAGCCCCCTTTACATAAGTTCTCGAACTATGTTTTTTAACCACAGTAATAGTATCCGGATCCGAGAAATAATTCATCTTAAAACGTGGGTCCATAAAGGTGCACAAAGAGAGACATTCGTTTTTATCCAACTTCGTTAGATGTAGCAGATCCATATGATCAAAATTCTATCGTGCGCTTGTTCTTTAAATAGCTTTTTAAATTTGAAATTGTTGATTTGTATGACACTGTAAGCTTACAAAAATTACATTTTGCGATTTATGTATTTTCGTCAGATTGGAAATAATTCCACAAATCAATTCAATAATTCTTCGCCATAATATTATGCACTTAGGAAGTCACTTCATTCTATTAATTATTTCCAGTTCAAACACAATAACTGTTTAATACTTAATAGTAAGTATAATAATGACTTATTATTTTTTACTTTGAATCTAATTTCACAAATTTATTTATTAACAAGTCAATCTTCACTAAAACTGAAAACAACTAGTAAAAACTGTTTTCTATGTATTATTATTTTAAACTTAGTATAAAATAAGTCTAGACGTCGAATTATATGCACTAATAATATTTTAAATCAGTAAAATAAAATACTAATTTACGTAGGTATTATATAATATTTTTCCGAAATAATATTGTCTACTAAAAAAATATACTCCATTCTATTGATATTAACTATTAAAAGTCATAACGCACTATAAATTATTAATAAATTTCAATCCAACCTCAATTATTTGCAAAATCGGTGTTTTCAATTCTGATATAAAGTAAAACTATCAAAACAAGTCTAATATACGCGCGACAAGCCAGTACAATCAAACTAAACGATCGATACGACACTAAACAGCAAAAAGGAACAAATAATGATCCCAATCGTATCAGGGAATCCCATGTAACGGGGAATATCCCGCATACACATAATAATAATAATCCTGTAACATCGTTGAAATGTTTGGCGCTAATAGTGTTAAAAAGAGGTTGACAGCTGACTGCGTTGAAAAATATTCGCAAGTTGAAATTATATTCCAACAGGCGTTATAAATATTAGGATTGATAAATATTAGTTTTGATAAATACTGCTAAATGCTATTTTTTTGCTTCCCAACGATAGACTTCCTTGACGCTTGGCGCTACGTATCGGCCGTTTGGAATACGGAAATCCAAAACAAACGTCTAGTAAGGAAGGTACATAACTAAAAGACCATTCCAAATGTTCCATAACATTACTTACGACGTGTAAACTGTTAACCCTTTTTTGGCGATAATACTGATATAACGGGTGCATGCATAGCAGGTTGACTCGTTGACTGCGTTGAAAAATATTAGTATTGATAAATATTAGTTTTGATAAATACTACTAAATGCTATTTTTTTGCTTCCCAATGATAGACTTCCTTGAAGCTTGGCGCTACGTATCGGCCGTTTGGAATATGGAAATTCAAAACAAACGTCTAGTAAGGAAGTTACATAACCAAAAGATCATTCCAAATATCCCATAACATTGCTCACGACGTGTAAAGTGTTAACCCTTTTTTTGGCGATAATACTGATATAACAATAGGTACCTGGCCAGCTGACAGCCAGCCCGTTGACTCCATTGGGAAATATTTACAATTCGATATTATATTCAATGTATTAACTGTTAATGCTATATTTTTTCAATAGCGTTATGTGTTGACGGCATTTAGCTATTATTTCCAACGGCTAGTTATAATTTGATACAGTACTACTATTCATGTAATTATTCTTGAATAAAAATAAAATAAAAACTCAGATTTTCATCAAAATGTTCAGAACAAACAAAAAAAAAATACCGAAAACTAATAAGACTTCCTAAAAGGACCGCATACCTTTGCGTTAAAGTAAAGTGTACCTGCCACAAAACACCAAACGCATAAAATTAGATGTCTCATTAAAAGTGAAATATCATTAGTATGAAGCGCATATAACTAATTCTTACACAACCACTAACCACAAACTCAGCATAGCTTAAAAATTAATTAAAATTTACACTTATTTAAAAAATGGTTGCCTACAATATCCAATCTAAAGCGCCCCCGATTGTATGGAATTACTAAAGGGTACCACATAAGGTTAACCAAATATGATTATTATATTATTTTTTTATTGAAAAAGGACAAACATTCCCTGGTTATGATATAACCTGACAATATTTTAAAAAAAAATCCAACTACAATCACTCTAATGGAAAATGTTGCTTGTGTCGTGGTAAAGGATTGTTATTATTATTATGATACCAATACTAATTTTATTTATCCTTTTATTAAGAGATTATAATAAAATGTTTTCATACTAGAACGTCGTAACTACGAACGATCACCGCCCGATTCAAATGCCCGGATCTACAATTGCGACTGCTTCAATAATAATTGTTCTCAGACTATTCGAGCTATGACCTCTGGAGGCTGCGCATCCGGAAAGGCTCACAGACAGGTTGTTAGTGTTGGTACCTCATAACGATCCCCGACCTCGCGATTCCGGCGCAATTGCTTTACCTCCACCAGTGCAACGGAAATCAGTTGCACATTGCATATTAACTGCACGTAACAGGTAGTTTTTCAGGAACTATTTATTCAATCTTACTTGCTAACGGTGAAATTATCGTTTGGTGGGCCCCGGCAAATGATGGAAAGGACTTTTACTTTATTCTCCCTAGTTTTATTTTCAAGTAATGTTAATAATATTTACCTACTTACCTAGACAAAAACTTGAGAACAGTAATAATAGATTCTTAGTTTACAGCGGTTAGAACAGTCGTCCAGAAAAAAAATTAACCTGTCTTAAAATTGCTTTACAAACTCGGTCTGTCACTCTGATTTACTAGGTACTTAATTAATTACTGGTCGGTCCTTTGTATTTTGATAGTATTCTAACGGCCGTTCTTCCCAACTTTTCGAATGATCAATCTGAGGCACCGATCAGCGAAGTGTTTTATTGAGCATTCGCTCTGTTAGCTGTTTCAAAGTATTTTTTTATTCTAAATTGTCTAAGGAGGTGCCCGCCCACTTTCGCAGACTATAAAATAGTGCCCCCCACTTTCAAAGAAAATAAAATAGTGACCGCCCAATTTCATAGACGTACATTTGATACTTGACGTTTCTCTTTCATGAAAAAACAATACAAAACGTAACTTATGATAAGTAAAATGAGTTAGGTTTTCTTCAGTTTTATTTAAAATATTTTTTGACATTCGAAAACGGAAATAAAACACTTTCATTAAATATTTGAATCGCGATAAATAGATCGCGAACCAATAATGACGGTTGACAATTCACTGACATTTGTTCACCTTGTTGACACTCTTTATAACAAGTCCTCTGATGAGGGGAACTTAATCCACAAAAATCGATAACCTACATTGGTCGGAATTTTTTTCGAGAGTTTCGTTGGGAAGAGCGTATTTGTGCATTTGAACAATGTTGAGTCGAAATTTCGGATTAAGAGTTGCTCAGTAGGGTTGGGAATAACGACCGTAATTTGCAAATTTTATTCTTTGGACTTTATAGTATATGGTATATGTATCGATATTACATTATACGTGGTTCAATAACAGCACAAAATCAACACTCCAAAGTGGTTTTTTCAGGCTCTATTCATTCAGATCTTAAGCTAAAACTATAACAAATTCCTTCTTAAGTCACATTTAAGGCTAAATATTTATACTCGCATATAATTATATTTGACTTGAATTTGATTAATTTGAATTTGGACCAAATATTTCACAGATTAACAAAAACATTTCTCTTTTCTTACTTTTATTGATATAATCTCTACTGTTGGGATTTTTTGTTGTTGTTAACTTACTGTACCTATGCCTAATTCTCCCAGCTGATGTTAATTATGACGCAATGTTTTTTTTTTAAATCGTAATCACCCAGTCACTTCGCCAAAGTGATGTACATTGTGTCGAAATTCAAACCGCTTATATATAAGAAAGTTAACATTGTAAGTCGATCAAACCATATACCTAATTTATTTATATCAATTGCCTCATTTTAGTGCGTAACAAACATTGTTTTCGTATTTGCTGTAATCAAATACCTCCTAAAAATACCAATTTATGGTAATTACTTTCCATATTTGTATAACGAATAACATTATCAATTAATTCTAAGGAAAAAAATGTTATAATCTTTTGCATTTGCATGACGTGGGTATGCTAATATCTGACGACCTCCATGGCGGAACTGTAAGCTTCTTGTCTCTGAACTCAGAGGTCACAGGTTCAAAACCCGGCGTGGGTAAATAATACTGCAATAAAATTATTACCTTTATTCAATATACACAACTTCGTTTTATCGTAGAAGAAACAATCACTGAAAAACCGCGATTCAGAAACACAGCGTTCTAGAAATGGATTTATCTATGTATAGTGGATGGTTCTGAAAATCCAGGTATTTCAAAACTATCCTCTTTCTTTCGCTTTTCCCTCCTCTGCATTCTTCAGCATTACAACATTACCTAAGATTGGTAAGCCAAGGCCATTGAAAAAATATATGTATATATAAAAAAAATTAAATGCTGATATATAAAAACAATAATTTATGATAATTGGTTATCCGTGTGTGTGTAATAGCTAATATCAGTATCAATTAATTATGAGTTGACTATTGTTAAAAGATTTTTTATTTGTATTTTGAATCGTAACATTTCTAATAATCGTTATATAGGCGCTATGTTTTCGATATATAGGACTGAAATATGCATATTTGGCGTCTAGTGCTTACCTTATGAGTTCCGTCTGACACAGATTAAAAAAAATGTGTTTTTAAACTACAATAACACGAACATCATTTAATGACCGTAGACGGTAGGGTTGCCAAATATCAGTTGATGTAATCCACAAATACATCCTTATCTTTATTTTACCATTATTTTTTCGGACGCTTCATTAATAATCAGAGTTTTCTGACTGATTGCCCCTTTCGTGAAAAAAGGTGTTTAGTCAATGAAAAAAAAAATTACGCACGAAAGACATCACACGAAAACATTTAGTAATATGTCTTGTCTTTAATAAAAAAATGTTTTGGATAATTAATCGGAAAAGTGATTAACTTAGATAATGCGGATATATTTATTAACTAATTTGACTTTCTATTACACGTCACAGTGTTGTGGGAACAATATAAAATATGTTTTATTAAGAATTTATGCATGGCAAAGAAGTTTGCTTAATAATAATAATAATAAGAGTAAATTTCTATAGCGCAGTTTTATGAAGGTTCATCCCAAGTTCCCTTTCTACTAACTAACCTAACCTAATATAATTGTAAAATAACAGATATACTACATAGTATATCTGTTACTTTAATATATATATGCAAATTAAAACCATGACATAAAATATTCATGAGCAGGTATTGGAATATAAAAATTTAGAAACTAAGTTTGTAAATAATCAAATATCACGTAGGTACAAATAACAACAGAGCAAGATTAAATTATATGATATTATGTACATGGTTTTTCACTGGATACTAAGGGAATTTTAATAACTAGTAATAAATGCTTATATACTATTACTATATTACTTGATTAAATACATGAATGTATTAAATAAAATGAAACAGAAGAAATGTTTGAAAAAATAGGAAGTAAAGTTAAATAGAATATGTGGAATTAAAAAAAAATGTACCTGTGTTAGAAACTATACCCATGAGTGAAATAGAGCTGCATAGAATAAGTGAAATATTCGGTTTACTTTAGGGGTAATAATTTTAAAACCTAGAAAATAATTGTAAAAAAAAAAAACATGGAATCCGGAAAGTCGATATGGACACCATTCAAGAAACTATTATCACATAAAATGTAATTAAATATAGGTCATATGACCATTTCCTTAAATGAATTATGACTATACCCGGAGTTTAGAGAGACTCCGAGTGAAATTCTGAGACCCGATAACAGTGGTCACCCTGCTTGGCAGTGGTCACTTGAAACCAAATACTGAGCACCAAATTTAATACAAATCTTATACAATTTAACGCACTTCTCTCGAACAAAGCTTTCCGTTTCAAAAGCGGCGATTAAAACATTTTTATGAGTGTAACGTAAGACGGGTCCCAAACAATATGGCGTTTAACATAATTTTTAGATAAATTTAATTGTTTTATTTTCCTTGGCTGATCATTGATCAGTGGCTACGTACATGCCTACTCGGGCTATGTTGCCCGTAACAATAGCGCGGAAATACAAAAAATAATAATTAACAAAACTTTTACTGTCAAGACGCCAAAGTAATGAATTATTAGAAAAACAAATTATTTTATTTGAGAGGAATAATGTGGATGCCATTTTTGTACGAATATTTTTTAATATTTACTTGTCAACAATGGGACATTTTTATGTCATATATTCAATACGTTTGTTGTACAGAGATACTTGAATAATTCTGAGAATAATAGTTAATTTTTATAGCGCAGTTGTGAAGCTTCACCTCAAGTGCGCTTTACACTAACTAACCTAACCTAATTTAACTAGAAAATAACGCACATACTATATATATTCAAATTAAAACAACGATTAAAATATTCATGACCAGCAAACTTGCTTCCATGAACGTTTTAGATATTAAAAGACAATTTAGTTATAAACTAAGAATATAAATAATTGTAGCGTGCATTAGCTACCAAAATGTTAAATAATATTGTCACAATTAAGTAGGTAAGAATCTTTACATTTTTTAAGAGGAACGGCTGCGCTGCCTGTTTCATACATCACTTAATTTTGGATTTGAGGCCAAAATGCCCATCCAAACTGAATGATATGTTTTTCTAATTAAAGGTTTAGTAAATATATAGTACGCATGAAAAGTATTTTATATATTTTTGTTTTAAATTATGAAGTTTATATAGGCCATGAAAAAAAAATCATAATTTTAGAGGCAACTTTGAAAATTATTTTCGGGTTTACTGTATTTAAAAAAATATATTATATTACGTAAATAAAAATATAAAAACAATACATTAAAAAAAACGTTCCAACATAAATTGGTCGTTTTTAAATTAATTTAAAGTCCATTATAATGCTTGTTTTAATATTTTTATTTTATTTTCTATAATCCATTATATTTTTAAAATAGGCGGGGTGAAAACATTTTTAAAATCACCGTTAGCCACCAAATACTTGTTAACGGTGCCTCTAAAATGGCGAAAAATCAATACCTATAATGGCCTATATTTCATAATGTAAAACAAAAATAAATAAATTACTTCTAAACCGTAGTAGATATTTACTATACTTTTGATGAAAAAAAAATCATTAGATTTAGTTAAGTATTTTGGCCTTAAATCTAAAATTATGTTTTGTATGAAACAGGCTGCGCAGCCGTTTCTCTTAATGGACTGCCGCGTCAAGCTCCATAAAATCTAAATATATCACACCAATTGATGTTGAAGCTACAAAATCTCCCGAAAATGAAATTTTGCTATTACTTTTTTCCTTGTATTTCAATCTAATCCTCGGTCGAAGCCAATTAATAAAACTAATTTAATCCGACATCCTTCCGAGATTTTTTAGGATTTCACTCTCACATTTATATGTAGATATTGATCCAATATTTTGTTGCACTTGTGTAAGTGCAATAATTTATACACTTAACCTTAGCAAAAGGTAATCTTCTTAATTTTTAAACAAGATGAGGGTAACCAGATGTGATAAAACTTTAAGTGGCGAGGAGCAGATAATATAACTCATACGGCTTGACGTTGCCGCTGGATATCGTGAGCTGAAGACAACAGCCTGCGTAGTGGAGAAGCACACACATTAATATATCAACTGTAGAACGCAGTCTCCCGAATAATGGACACTTATCACTTTCATTATGAACATTTTCACTATCACGATAATACGAACGATTTACGACAATTTTAGGAATATTTTTCTAAAACAAACGCACTTTTTTTCTTCATTTAATTCATAAATTGAAAGCTGTCTAGTATAAACGAGAAAAACAGTATTTATTTCTCCCCTTTTTTTTAGTTAACCTAATGGGAATTTGCTTGCAATGATTGGGTATACAATAAAATGTCATTGTTAATTTTATGATTTTACATTAATTTTCTTAATCTTAAATTCAATTTCAACTAATTTAATTCAGTTTTTTTTTTTACTTAATTGCCGAAACAACTGTCACAATAATAGAAACTAAAAATATTTGCAGAAATTATTCAATATTAATTAATAATTATTCCAATAACATTATTAAACTTGTTTTACATTAAATTTAAAAAAAAACGGAGTTCTACGAATTAAACACAAACACAATCAATAAAAGTAATTCTATTAGATTTGAAAAAGAAATTATCGTTCCTAATAAAATAGAAATCTCCTATTTTGTATTTTGATATCCAAATTTGTGTAAAGTTAGCAGTTTTCAGACCTCTGTAAAAAGTTTTTAATCAATGTTTTTTGACATGACGCCATAGAGCCATCAATAAAAATATTACCGAAAATTCAGTCAAGTTCGCAAATAAACCATCGACTTAATTCATTAGTATTAAAGTAATTCCACGAATCAAGGTAATCAGTTTTAGAGTAAAGAAAATACTCATTTACAGATCCAATCACGAGACCTGTTTCGGGCAAAATGTTTTACCAACAAAATCGTCGCATTTTACATAATAAATAATTTAATAAATTACCTGGTAAGTTAGCAGCAAAATCATAAATCCTGATTAATTTAGTTTTTAACCATAACTTTCCCATTTCGAGTACATATTATGTAGGTGCCCATGTTTATTAAGTACATAGTCTTTATGTCTTTTCGCATAACAATGAACTATAATTTAAAGTAGAAAAGAGATGCATAATTTAATCAATTAAGATTTGCTGATGATTTTTAAAATACGAGCGTCGTTGCGGAAAATATCCATTTTCATGAATCGCAAAATATTTTTCAACCGGCATGGGCATCCAAAGCCAAGATATTTCAGATATTACTAAGCAGGTAAATAAAACCTTTTTTTTTAAATACTTTCAGCAAGTCATTGGTTAAATTATCTTATCTTATTACAAAATATTTCGTAGAATTTTGATATACCCAGGTATTATATAATAACTTCTTCGGTTTTATTTTCTCATTTTATCACTACCACATTCCTTATGATGGCTCGGGGGTATTTATGTTTTTTTTAAATGGTTCGAGTTTTAGATTGGAATTTTATGAACTTAATTTTATTCCATGGATTGAAATAAAATATAATTATTTTCTCCAAAAGATTTTTCAACTTACATATATACTGTTTATTCCGATGAGGAAAGCATCGCTTTCGAAACATGTTGATATTTGCATATTTAAAAAAAGTGGTGTAAACAAAGTTATTCTTATTAATATATAATTATATCCATCATGATTGAAAAAAAACCCTGCCTCTAATCAATATTATTACTATTTTTTTATTAATATTAAAATTTTAAAAATTACGTTATTTATTGATTTAATTTTTTTATTTATTTAAAATGATTTTTTTAGGGTTAGTATATAAATGAAACATGATTCATATAGTGTAACAAAAACATAATATAGCTGTTCCTCACCATAAAGAAACAAGGTTCTTGTGTTTGGTGAGGGATTTTCGCTTAAATAATTAGATCATAACTTAAAACATTGTTGTATAATAGCAGGAAAATATGAATTAGTCGTGTTAATTTAGTAACTTATAAACAGTAATAATATTAAAGAAAAGAGAAGAAATGAAAACAAACACAAGGTTTGTGGAAAAGATAAAAGGATAAAAATCTAATAATAATAACAAATAAAAGACTGTTACAGTAGTTAGAGGTATTTTTTTAATTCATGTTGTAATTCGTGGATATTCTCTATAATATTAAGATTAAAAGGAAGATTGTTGAAAAAAGTTATTCCTAGATAGAGATAGGTGTTTTGCATATGCTTAGTGTTGAATTGTGTGATTTTAATGTTATGCTGATATCTTGCGGATATATTAAATTGTAAATTATTTAACGTTTAATTCCATACTTTTTATCTAGTGTTATTACATTGAATATTATAAAAAGGTTTTCAGTGGAAAACGTAGATTTTTTTTTTCTTTAAATTATCTTTATAATCAATCATTAAATTATTTTAAGTGGACTTTAAATATTATCATATGTTCCCCCCAGCCAACAATTTCATATTGTAAAATGACTGAACAATTGCATAGTACACTCTTTAAGATTTTTGATAAAAATCAAAAATAAACGCTTCTCTTGCTAATTCAAGAAATACTAGGGATGATTTATCTATACATTCCACATGGGTACATAAAAAAATGTATGAGGTCTCTGTGATCATGACAAAATGACAAAAGTTATTAGACTACAAGGTTTTAAGTTTTATATGACATACATAGTGAAATTTTAGGTAAAATTCTCGAAAATGTCTTCACTGGTTTTCAAACCATAAATGTATTATCAAACATTTTGGTATATATTTCATAGAATTCTAATTATTAAAATTTGAATATTTTCGTCATTGCAAATCATAGTCATTTTCCGTATATAATTTACAAATAAATTATTTGCTGTATTGCTTGCAAAAATCACTTTCAAAAATCACCAAAATAAGGCGTTCTTTGCAGGTGGCAAAGTGATGTTTAACAAATTAATTAATTAATTAATTTAACGCTCGTCCTTAAACAACAAATTTTATGAAATAATTATGTAATTATTTGAGGGTGTAATGCATTTTTTAAAGCACATGTAATTCGAGTAAATCATTTTATAATACATAGATGTTTAAAAATAATTTTAACACAGACAGAGATATACCTAGAATGTTAGGCGAAAATTTCCCAAAAATGTTCAACAATCAGAACATTGATTTAATAAAATACTATAAATTACTTTGAAACTATTTATAATATAATTTCTCCGAAAGGTTGGTATTCGTTTTGTGGCGTCATTATTAATAAATGAATTAAAAATGGCTTCCAATCACCACTTTATTAATATACACGTATCAACATGTTTCGAAAGCGATGCTTTCCTCATCAGGAATATACAGAATACAAAAAAATTATTATTATTATTCTCTGTATTCCTGATGAGATGCTCGATTAAATAATTAATGTCACACGAAAGTCCCAACTGGCCGTACGCAGTGGAACTATGGCATCCCCAATTAGGGTATATGGAAGGAGTTGAGGGAGACAAAGGTTGGGAAGTACCTGGCTATCTATTCAGATCTAGCCACCAAACACCGTTAGAGTCATTCCATACAACATTTCGATTCTCATTGACGATCTTTATCTGCCACTCTGGAACGTGATGGAAATATACCATGTAACATTTTATATTACTTACATGCATGATGATGTAATTAAACAACTTAAATTGCGCGAGGATTTTAACCGCTCGACCACGGACGTGGCGTACGGAAATTTCCACGTTATACGGCATAATTTAGATCGGTATTTAGGTATATTTATTAATTAGATTTGTGTGATAATTCTTGAACTAGAAGAGAAAGTCTTAATGAGAACAGTCGCTCATTTTAACAGAAATTGCTCATCTTGTGGTCAATTTTATATCACGAGGAAACCATTAACCATTTACAACCAGAGGTGTGCTCTCCATATAGGCGCATAAGCACTGCCAACCCTACCTCACTCGCATAAACATATAAATAATATTAAAATAAGCACGAAATAAATATTTTTTAAGTATGGACGAAGTACCAACCGCACGACTAAGGCGGGAACTTATTATGCAAAATGACGTATAGGTCATATTCAAATGTTGAAACTATTCTAAACATTCCAACGAAAATGTGTACGCAGTGCGCGTCAAGGGACAACTCGTTTGTATTATTGTCTAAAAAGCAGTGATTTCGGAAATGCCAGCAAATGTATCAATCAGTGCCATCTGTTTGTACATCTATTCATTAGAACAATTTTACTAACGAAATGTTGATAATGTCGTGTTGGCTTTCTTTCAAAATATTTTCTGTGCTTATCTCATGGAAAAAAAATATTTTCCAATCCAATCGGGTTTGTAATATATACTCGCATATATACATAAAGCGGTTATTTGGATATTTTTCGTAGCTTAGATAATCATATACAACGGGCTACAGTCAGCAGTTTGGCCATTCTTAGCGAAAACTTACACGAAATGTGTTGTATGGGGGATTTAAAAAAAACTATTATTTCGATGTTGTTCCTACTTCCTATCCTGAATACAAACTCTGTGCACATCACTATTTACAAAATCTGAATATACTGGCAGATGAAAATGATTTAACCAAGACATCGTATAACGACATAACAGGGAACGAAACGTGAGCAAAGCCGGGTGCGATAAATAATTATTTTTTATTGTTCAATTTGTTCTGATAGATTCAGCTGCTTATCAAATTTAAGCCATCGTGAATATTTAATACGCAATAACATAATACCAGACTATAAAATAACACTTCGGCATTAGTGTAAGTTTTGATTCTCATTTTGGATGCGATGATTGTATTAGCAGATAATCCAAAATGATAACTTTCTTTTGCAGATGTGCTTAGTTCTCATTGCGTTCAGCTGAAACTCAGCGACATTCTGAATACCTATTGTATAATTCATGGAACTCAATAGCTGGAAGATAAACAAGCCTTTTTAGCTTGTTTAATGTACTTCACGACAGAGGTAGATCTGATAGAACATCGACTATTTAAATTAAGGTGAAATTGCGAATGGCGGTTACTCTGTTTTACGTGAGTATACTGAGTGCCTTGCTATAATTTTTTTTTTTAAATCTTTAATGCTGTTGACATTAACAATGAACAGGTACAAATTCGTCTCTTGTAATCCGAGTTCTCGCTTTTGCACTAGTGCACAGAGCAGCAATTACTGGTAGTTCCTTCGAATAGGCAGAATTAAGTTTTTTTTTTGATAATATGCAGTTATATAACAAATTGACTTATTACTTTGTTGCATTAACCGGTGAAGTTTCTGCTATATAAAAATAAAAATATGAAAATTTGTAAATGATAAAATGGAAAGAGAAAATAAAACATTTTGGTGCAGATATTAAAAAGGACATACTTAAAAAAAATTACCTGGTTTCTAAGAAACGCTAAGTAAAACAAATTAAAAATACGTACATAGATAACGATAAATCCAATTATATAAGGATAATATAGAACACAGCAGGGGTAGGAAGTAATAACTAATGATGCGATAAAAAAAATCCGTTATGGATTTACTAAATTGTCCTGAGGATAAATGGAAAACATCAGCGCCTGAAAAGATGATGTTATATTTTGTGCATGTTCTCCTGAAAATGAGTTGTGTGTACCTTGTTTTTGAGTGTTGGATGTGATATAGGTGATTTGAACTTGTGTTTCATACTAGACGGTGGAAAATAATGTTTTCTAAAAGGCAAATTATTGAATAGACAAGGCATTGAATTAAGATCACTGCTGAACAAAGCAAGAATACTTACATTTCGTCTGCGCATTGCATACGAAAATCGATATGTTAACAGTGGAAATCAGATGAATCGCTCTTCTATGCACAGCATACATCGAAAATAGTAATATTAACTAATCTTAGAGCAATATTCTCCCTCTCAAATTTCTCACTTTTGCATTTAAAAAATACGAAAAAAAATGCATGTAAAGAATTCTTGAGGTAAACGCTGATTATATTATTATGTAGCTAATTAATTTGAACAAGTTTTTTTTTAAAGTTATTCATAATGTACTCATATGTATGCATCTGCAGAAAAATGTGTAATTTTTAAGACACTTTTTTTGTAATAATAATGGTAAATGATTTTTATTACTTAATTTTTTTTTGCATAAATACATACTTTAAAATATTTCATGAATCTCTCTTGATTTAGTCTATTCGTAAATTTAATTAAAATGTTTTTCCTGTTTTTTTTTTAAACTTTTTATGTGTGTTGGGATGTAATGGGACTGTAATGGGTATATATATATATATATTTTTTTTTGAGTATAGGTATCTTTAAATTATTATTTTTAAATTTTTTTGTATTAAATAATGTAAAGTGTACTATATGTAAACATTTGTCATTATGTTCACAAAATAGATTATTTTATATCATTAATTGATAAACTAAAGTTTTTAAGACAAGATTTTTGTGCATAGCGCAAAGGGTAACAATTATTTTTATAAACAATAATTATTAGCCTGAAACACTCATTCAAATTGAAAAAACCTTCCGAGAAAAGATAAATGTCGCCGACAGGACTCGAACCTGCACCCTTCTGACTGCCGGTCAGATGCTCTACCGTTGGGCTACGTCGGCTTATCGCAAACCCGCCAAGTTAATCCAAGTTAAGGGTGCAGGTTCGATTCCTGTCGGCGACATTTATCTTTTCTCGGAAGGTTTTTTTCAATTTGGATGAGTGTTTCAGGCTAATAATTATTGTATATAAAAATATTTTATATCACTTTACCACGGAACGAAATGGACTACTTGCTATAAGACGGCCAAAGCTAGCGTAGTAAGTAGGGAATAAAAAAAAAGGAAAATAGATTGAAAAATAAAAATATTTAAAATAAAATTAATCAAAAATCAGATACCATAGAGAGATATTAAAATGGTGGGTGTTTATTTTTCTCTAACTTTTAGTTAATTATGGTCACGATTATCGCTTCATTTACACCCACAACCACTGATCAGATAATTCATAAATATTTATACATATATATATATATATATATATATATATATACATTATTTTTAAGATATTTAGTATATTTAATTTTTAACATCGTTTACATGGTAAAAGGGTAGGTATGTAAGTACTGCAGTTTTTTTTTTTTTTTTTTTAATTTTAGTTTCTTTTTTTTTTAAGTAATACCTCCGTCATTGAGAAATTCTCGTGTTTAGAAAGGGAGTACTATTATGGTTTGTTATATATTTAATTAATTTCAAGTACTACCATAAACATGATATTCTGGTGTCAATACACTAATTTAAAAAAAAATTATGGAATTTTATAAATAAAATATATCTATATAATATATATACGTTTTTTTATAGACACCTAAAATTAGTTTCTTGTAAAATGTATTTTAAGTTTTTTTTTATGTATATAATTTTTTTCGACTTATTTAGGAAGTTTGTTAAAACATTTTACGGTTGAATATCTGTAATGGTGTTGAGCTGTTCTTATATTAAGTTTAAGGATTATTATTTGTCCTGTGGTTCTCAGCCTGGTGCTCAATGACTCTAATTTTACATTTTCTTTATGTATTTGAAGTAATGAATTTTTTAGGTAATAAGAAATCTAAGTCTTTAAGTTCGTTAAATAATTCAATTAATAATGTGTGACCTATGTTCATTTGAAATCGTCCCCGTAGAGTTCAAATTCAATGAGTGTCAAACTAGCTGCATGACACATGGTGACTTTAACTTTAATGGAACGATATATTCAAATGGTCAATGATAATGTGCCAATGTCTAAAAAAATGGTTGTTACGTAGTTGAGTTTTTTTTTTAATAAATACCATCCACCGGCGTTGCTCGGGGTTATGAATAGTTGGGAGTAAAGTTATTAGGTTATGATGTGTTGCCCCTAACCAGTAATTTTCCTCTTATTTTGAATGTCAAGTGTGCCTAAATTCATCAGAACTACCAAAATTCTGCTTTAAGGGGTGGCTAATTTGTAATATGGTATATAAGGCAATGGACGAGCTGGCACTTTTATACTTGACTGATCTCTACGTGAGGGACAATCTAACTCAGAGATAACTCATGCTCAGGTCGGCCAAGCCTGATGCATCGAACAGATTATTAAAGTCTAAAAACATATGTATTTAAAAGAGGCTACAAACTTTAACAAGATATAAGGCGCCCTTGGGGTGATTTTAGTCACTAAATGGCTCTCAGAAATAGTGACCTTTTTTATAAAGGGAGTTAGGGGTGCTTTTACAAAATCTCATTGACTTGTATAAAACAAACAAACCCACATACACTCTTATTTATATATATCGATACAGCACTTTTCGAAAAATTCCCGCCCGTAAAGAATAATTTTAATTAAAATAAAATTTATTCAAAGATTCTCTATATATTATGGAATTTTACCCCGATCTATGTGACATTATCACTTTATATATATATGAGTTGTAAAGTGATAATGTCATTTTAAGCCATTGCTGTATAATTTACAAATGACGTGCATGGATCCGCTATTTAATTAACATTTTACCCGCAGAATTGCCTGAAAAATACATAAAATAAGTTTTAATAATAACGTGCATTTTCCCTAACTCGGTGTCTTTTCATTTTTTATTGTAGTATATAATTAATACATAGATTTTGGAAACAAAACAACTTTTAATAATGAAATATATAAGAATAGATGCAAGGGAAGGGGGATGAACTTAAACCGCTGAAAGCTAAGTTGAAATCTCTCACTCTTTTTCAAAAACATCACAGTGTATCAGAAAGTGAATTCGCAACGCAACTCAAAGAAACAAAATAATATTTACGCGCATTTCCAAATTACTGATGACATTTTTTAAAAATAGTTTTTTGGTTATTATGTCTTATTGTGCTTTCTCCTCCTGTAGCCAACCTTTCAGACAACATTACAGTATCAATAATCAGGGCAGATGAGTAGCGCAACACGGTATCACTTCTTCATACATTAATACACAATCTACTCATCTGCTCTTCATATTATCAATATTTTGCAATATGCATATCTGCATAAAAACAGACATACACACCCGTCACAAAATTCAGGTCTTCACCCACCAAGTCACTGAAGTCCGAAATTGTTTTCATGGTGAACATTCGGTCGTTTCTTCCTGAATAAGGTTTTCCATGGTTTTCCTTATTTCCAAAGGTGAATGCAAAAGGAATTCCAAAAAACAGGCCATAGTTCAGGCCGACACCTCTCCCGCTCCCAACTCAACACAAACAGACAAGTATGTTTACTCGTATATCGCTGCTAGTGCTGGTAAGGTGAGCTGATGATGAGCTCGGGTTCAATTTACATGCAATTTAGTAGGGTTTTTATGATACGAAATTATTCCCTACACTAATCACAAGACGCAAAGGGCAATAACGGCACGGTAATATTTAAAAGTACCATCATGCGGTGAGAAGTGTTAGCCGCAAATGAAGCCGTTATATCTGTATAAAGAGCATGTAATTTAGAGACAGTAACTTTAAATATTTCATCAATTAATGATAAATCAGAAACAAAGAAAAAAAAACTTCTGTTCTGATGATGGACACTGTAATGCTCTCCGAAATTTTGGCTACAGGGGGAGGAAGCGCAACACGGCATAATATCCCAAAAACTAATCAAGAAAAAAAATTTGGCCGTGAAAACTGAAAAAAATATTTAGTGATGGGATATCGATTTGGAAACAATCGATTAAAATTATTTCTTCAAAATACTTATAATCAAATTAATCAGTTTAATCACACTGGCGTGCGTTATGCGTTGAGATACCATTTCAACCTTGTTTTGTGTATGTAAAAAAGTAGTGTCGTTTTTACGTCCAAATCGACATCGTCCATATCCGAGCGAGTAATTTGATTTTAAAAATATTTCAATTGAGTCACTTCCTTATTTCAAGGAGAGGGTACAAGAAGTAAGGTTAGCTGGGTTAACTTCACCCCGCAATGCTACAAACATCCACAATTGTTATTTTATAATACCTGCTCATGGATATTGATGATATGGATATCATGGATTATGTCATTGTTTTAATTTGCATATAAATATATGTAGTATATCTGTTATTTTACAATTATATTAGGTTATAGAGCGCACTTGAGGTGAACCTTCACAAAACTTGAAATTTACTCTTTTTGTTATTATTATTATTATTCCGGGACAAGTTTGCGAAATTGCACTTGAACTCGTGAAGTGCGGCTCCTATGCTCCATCTTCTATCGATCTTCCTCTGTACAATCAATTAGGCAACATTGAATTAATCGCTCCTCAACATGGTCAACAAATCAGAGTATTCGCCATCGTATAGCTAGTAAAATTACGTTTTATTATTTTTTTTTTAAAAAAAAACGTCCTCCTTGGTTGAGTGGTTACAATCCTTGGCTACGAATCCAGAGGTTGGGAGTTCAAATCCTGGTGTGGGCAAGTAAATTTTATGTGATTCATAATATATTTTAAATAATATTTAGTATATTTTCGACACGTTCCATAGTGGTGGATACTGTCATTATCACCCTGGTGAAAGATTACCATTCAGAATAGAAACGCTGCTTAAAATGGCTTTAGCCGTGTTTTGTGACCAGATCTGAATAGCCAGGTACTTCTCTACCTTCCTCTACCCCATCTCCTTCCCCTCCTAGCTTTCTTCTTCAGCCTTACAACATGCTCCAATTGGAGAAGCCATCGTCTCACTGACTCCAGATGGTTGGGAGCAGTTGGGACTCTTATGTGGTACTCAAATAAAAAAATAAAAAAAGTGCCCACGTTACAAATAACCTGTTAATATTTTTAAAACTCTTACTACCATCATTATAAGCGGAAGATATTGCCTGTGCAATGAGGGAGGACTTGACAGCAGAGGAATTGAACCCACGACTAGCGGATGGGATCCCGACGCATTTGCTCATCCACTGACCGGCCAACCTTAACCACTTAAACCAGTAAGATTTTTTTTTCACTTTTTTCACTTCTATATGGTGCAGAATTGATGGGGTTCACTGGTTGACATCTGGGGCCGTAGACTGCATTCGGGACTTTGAAATTTTCCTATGACCTCCACCATACGAAAGAAGAAGAATTTCACCCACTATTGCCTCCGGATAGACCGATATAATTACTTGCGCTACTATGGTGAAGAACAAATATAGGAAAATAAGTAATCACAAGCTGCTCTGAAGCACCTGAAACAAAGTGTTTGAACTGCTGACAAGGTGTAATATTCAATAGACCCTAACGACCACGCAACCAGTTCCGCGTGCTATGATGGACGTCCCCCCATACATCTTCTACTTGAGCCTATGCGATTTCACGATAAGCGCAACCTAAGTCAGCCTCCGAAGAACAACTCTCGATTTAAATTTATTTTTATCTCAGCAGATTGACTAATTAATTACGAATCAATAGATTGAAACGGCCACTTAATGTCTTACCTAATAGCTAAATAACTTTGGTGCAGGTATCTTTAATGTAACTCCTCAAAATAATATCGGTTATAATACACAATAAAGTCGTGTTTGCTTTCAACTGTTTCATAACAGAATTTAAGATTTTCATTCAAATTTAAAAAAATGTTAACTCGTGTTTCGAGCGTTGTTTTGGCTATTTAATCTATATATTATGTATACAATTTTTTTTTTCTATAAATGTGTAGTTATTTCGTTAATTATTAATATATACTGTGTATCCTGATCAGGATTTCTAAACATGTTGGTATTTATATATTAAAAACAGTGGAGTAAACAAAGTATTTCTTATTTTTATAAACAATAATTATTAGCCTGAAACACTGATCCAAATTGAAAAAAACCTTCCGAGAAAAGAAAAATGTCGCCGGCAGGACTCGAAATTTTAATTACTAATGAAGTTGGTTGTTTACAGGTGAAAAATAATAAAAAACAATAATTATTGAATGAAACACTAGTATATATTGATTAACTTGGCGGGTTTGCGATAAGCCGACGTAGCTCATCGGTAGAGCATATGACCGGACATCAGAAGGGTGCAGGTTCGAGTCCTGTCGGCGACATTTATCTTTGCTCGGAAAGGTTTTTTTCAATTTGGATGAGTGTTTCAGGCTAATAATTATTGTTTATAAAAATAAAGTATTTCGTATTAATTTATACAGAATTGTGACCTGAGCTGTGTTTGTTTGTTTTTTTATACAAATTTATTGCTTTATTCTGGACATTGCGAAAATTTTCACACTTGACTTTCAAAACAAGAGGAAGGTAACTGTCTACATGAGATTTCTAAAAACCACCCCCATCCCCCTATCCCATTTTAAAGTCAGAATTCTGGTAATTTTGTGCACTTGACATTCAAAATAAGAGGAAAACTATTGTGTGAGGTAGTGACAATGCAATACAACCTCCGAATCATTCATAACTCTGTGCCCTGGTACTTCAGCTATTAATGAATAAAGAAATGAAGGCACACTAGGGGGCCCACCGACTTAATTTTTTTTATAAAATAAAACAATAACTTTGTTTTACATCACATGTGTTATGGATTGATACAACACTAATAGTAGACTCATAAATAATCAAATAAATTTAAATAAAAGTCCAATCTTTAAATTATTCCCAATAAACAAAGTACATTCCCTTCCCGGTTAGCAGGTACCTGCTGATCTCCCACCCTCGGCCCTTCACTAGCCTGTTTGTATCAATCCATAACACATGTGCATCTTAGTTCATAGTTTAGTTGTATACTGCCCTGAAGAAGCTACGGTAGTAGCGAAACCCGGTCGGCTAAAGTATAAATAAAAGTGATGTAAAACAAAGTTATTGTTTTATTTTATAAATTATAATGTCACATCACCAAGTTACCGCTTCATATGAAAATATATAAATTTTTTTTATTTATGAAAACCCTTTTGTCTCCGAATTGGCTGTCGAATCGGTGACTTTTGACAATGAAAAAATTAGTCTAGAAATACATCTGAACACGGTTTTTTTAAATATCTTAATTGTGGAAATTTTGATAATACTTACGATGTGCCTGATTTATTTGAGATTGTATTTAACATATCCCTTGCAATAAATGGTAGATGCTCTCAATTAGCCCTATGAAAGAGCGTTTGTCAGAAACACAACGTTGTTTAAAAATGGGCCTGTTTAGTGTCCCAAATTTCATTTTGCCCACCTACATCTCCCTCCCTTCCCATTCCTTCAGTATTACAACATACCTCAATTGATAAAACGATCGGTCTACTGATTTCGTGCAGTTGGGACTCTTTAGCGGTGATCACGTAATTAACTATTTTATTATTCAATAACATTATTTTCTTACAAAAAAGTGTGGTAATTTTAAACAAAGGTTACCGCTCGCCTCTGGTAGTACACACCTGCAAATATATTTTATTGCATTAAATTTCATCTAATTAAAACATCCAATGTTTTCAACAATATGAGATTGTGCATAATTTTTCTGGTGCAGAAGTGTAATTAATTATTTCAGCTTAAATTTCTCGACACATTTTTTGGCTACTTACCGTCATTTAAGAAAAATATTACTCACGAATTAATCAATGCACACTCACAACTCTCCGCTACATAGCACAAATCAGAGGTATACACGTTCACACATTTTTCAAATGCCGTTTTATCTTTACCATGTTATCCCCTAGCATACTGTACTAAAATGTATATAATCACTCACGAGACATGTATTTGGTGCCGAGCGTTGTATTATTTTCTAAAACCTCGTAAATTGGACACCACACATTTTATACATGTGCTGTGCGTTTTTAAAATAATATAAATTATTACAATATATTTTTTAAACTGTGTTAGCACGTATGTATAAAAGCATGAAATTATTGGATAATATCACAATCGGCGCAGGAACGTGATCACTTTTTCTAGTGTTAAAAACCCAGGTTATTATTATTTTACTTAACATGTAACAAAGAGTGCCCGCCGATATCATCCCGGGATTGTGAAACCGCCTAACCCGAGTTCCGTTTGATTCGCCGCACAAAACCGTGGCCCATTGTTCGACGCAGCCCGCCCTCGCTGATGAAACGATGAGGCGATGAAATGATGATGACAAGAGCTAGACATGTGGTCTCTGATGCAAACGAGACTAAATCGCCGGGTGATGAAAGATTGAGAGCGGCGAGGGAATAGAAATTAGAAATGCAGTTCCATTCATTAGGGCCTAATGTAGGCAATGTGAATCAAATTTTGGCAACAGAGAATTTAGGTTGCAGTGGCGGAACTTAAATGTTTTTCGGGCACCATACAAAATTAGTCAATTAGTTACAAAAACAAATAAATCGCTAACACTTTAAAGCCTCTTTAATAATACGTGCAACGTATTTTATTATTACAGATATATTTTAACTTATAAACTACCTTTATTCGTTGGAATTTCGAAATTGTATATATAAAAGAAAATGTTTTTGATACAGATGCGTTTTAACAATTGTTTGATATATAATATGAGAAAAATAGTAAACGCACTATAATCGTCGTATATTTGATGCTATAACTAACTGATAAAAAACACACAATCACAAAGTAATTCGTTAGTTAAGTAAGTACCTGTTTAATAAACCTTCTTCCAAAATAAAATCGGTCAATGTTAATTCATAAAATGTGAAAATTTAACGTACCTGGATTATGTACATAATTTCATATTCTATCTTATCGGAGGTTAGCCATCGTCGGGGCAATACATCTTTCCCTGGATTACCAAATGAGTTGTTTTTTGTATTTGCATTCAGGACCTGTTAAAAAATATTAGAGATTTCTTCTTTTTAGAGAACGATTTCTTGAAAAACTTCAAAATTCGTTACAACATCTATTTAAAAAGTTTATTTTCAATATTATGCCCCTAATTTGGTTGCCAGTTCACCCTAGTTTTCTGCTGGTATCTAAAACGCTCAGTGTTAGCTCCTTTGACCAACGTATTGCACACAACAATGACGTCGTAATTCGACGTTAAATTGAAGCAAAGCTCAAAGGTTTCGTGGCTACCGACAGGCTTTAAATCGACTTAGTGCCATGGCTGACTTATTGATTTTAAATTGTATTTGTGGTGCCTGCAGATTGAATTATCTGCCAAATTCTCCCTGCCGGAGCATTTTATTTCTGCAATTTTTCCTAAACTCCCTTCTTGTTTTCTCGATTCTTGGAAATACTTTAAGTACCTACTTTATCAGAATCTCGGCATAATTAGTTTTAAATTAATTAATTAATCTCTTTGTATGTCTAATAATAATAATAATAAATATAGAAATAAAGAAATCCAATCTCATTTCCTTGCTTAACCTATTGATTCAATATTTCGTATTTTACAATACAAAGTTACCCAAGTGATAAATCAGGGGAAAATCGATAGAAAACTTAGCGAAGACTTTCGAAGCCATGTAGCGCGGATTGCATGGCTTAGAAATCTACGAGACTGGTACCAGTGAACTTCCGCAGAGTTGTTCCAGGCTGCAGCCTGCAGGGTGGACATTATCCCAGTAATAGCCAACCTAATCTAACCTAGCCTAACCTAACCAAATCTAACCTAAATTAACCCAATCCAATCATCGATATGAGAGGGCAGATGAAGACATAGAAGTGTTCTCTAACAGTTTTTTTGAGAAAGTAAATTTACTCACACTTACAATTGATATTTCAACTACATTAGAAAAGGGGCTAATTGATCTGTTTACTAGTCATTATTTGTTTCCCAACTTATTTCTAAGAACTGCTTTTTTATGTGATACCACACAAAAGTCCCAACAGCTCCCAATCGTCAGAGCCAGTGAAACTATGCCATCCCCAATTGCAGTATGGTATGAGGCTGAAAGTATTGAGGAGGGAAAAGAAATGGGATAAAAGAGAGGTAAGGAAGTACCTGGCTATTCAGATCTGGTCACCAAACACGGCTAAAGCCATTTCAAGCAACATTTCGATTCTGAATGGTGGTATTTCACCAGGGCGATACTGACAGTATATACCACTCGGGAACGTGCCGCAAATATCCTAGATATTATTTCAAATGAATAGATTGTGAAAAAACACAATTTATTTGATTTGAACCCGCGACCTCCGAATTTGTATCCAAGAATCGTAACCACTCAACCACGGAGACCCTCAAATCCATTATTACAGGTTGACAAAACGTATTTTCTCGCAGTCGAAAAATAGCATACACGACTCAGTGGGCAAGAAATGCATATTACACGGTATTTAAACATTTACAAGTATGTAACTACAACACACCTTGTTGCAATTATGTCCATGTGCTTATTTGTGACAACCTTTACACTATTCGCAATACCTGCATGAACGCTTTGTTTGTTGTACAAGTCTGCATGATCTAGCTGCTTCTAACACGATTCAGGATGTAATATAACCCATTTTTCATCGTTTAGATACACATAGACAGCTCTTGTATATATATATATATAGTTTACATTTCGACGTGTCCTGTGAAAAGTATGCAACGGAATTTCTTAAGTTACCAACATGACAATAATAAAAACGTTCATTTGTCAATAAGTTGCCAGTTAACATACTTTATTTTAACATATCATATAGTTTTAGTAATTGACAAAAGGGTCAAGTGCTAGGCTATACATTCGAGAGCCCGGAGTGCAGCTGATTTTCAGCAGTACCCATAGAAATTATACGAAGTTAAAGTTGTATCAAATCTCTACACATAAAATAAATTGAAATAAAATGAAAATACACTGAAAATAAATTGAAATAAAATGAAAATACACTGAAAATAAAATGAAAATAAAATAAAAATGAAATGAAAATAATATTAAAATAAAATGAAAATAAAATTAAATTATAATTAAAACAAAATTAAAATAAAATGGAAATAAAACGAAAATAAAATTAAAAGAAAACGAAATTAAAAAAAAAAAACAATAAAAGAAATTGAAAATAAAATGAAATAAAAATAAAAATAAAAATAAAATGAAATTAATATTAAAGTAAAATGAAAATAATTATAAATATCATGAAAATTATTATTAAATATGAAAATTGTAATTTTTTTTATGAAATCACTAAGACAAGTATCCATTGTATTATTTATCAGTGTTGTTGTGTGGCTGATTCTCCAGTCAGCAACCATTCGCTGCAGAACTTCTTGAAGCACTGCAGCGATGTCAACATTGGAATAAATAGTGGTATTTCATTCGAAAGCTTTGTTGAGGAATAGCTGTAACTACCCTCAAATACAGCGGTTCAATGTCTGGGGAGAACAAGTAAATGAACCAACCCTTTGAATATAATATGTTGTTTTTTGTTTTACTTGGCAAACTTGATATTAAAACCTTATTTTTTAAATAATTTTTTTACAATAATTGAAATTTTGACAACTTGAAAAATATTCTTTGCTACTGTAAAGAACAAATTTCAAACGAAATTTCAGTACTTTGCGTAGGGCGTGTCGTATTTTTTTGTGTTTTTGATGTCCGCGACAAAGGGCACGCTCCTGTTATTGTTATAATATATAAATTGATTAATTATTAATAATGATAAGCATTTTTATTATTTATTCAAAAGGTCGGTATTCACTTTGTGGCGTCATTATTAATTAATTAATAAAAATACTTTGTGAACACCGCTTTTATTAATATATAGATCTCAACATGTTTCGAAAGCAAAACTCTCCTCATCAGGACATACAGAATACTAAATTTAGTAATAATACTAAATAGAAGTGTTATAATTTATTTAATCATTGCAGAAAATGAAATTAACATAACCTAAATGAAACATGAAAACAAAAAAAACGAAAATAAAAAGATTTCAGTCGCGTCAGGGACTCGAACCCAGGACATCTGTCTATCCGGGGCAACCGTTTAACCAGCTTAGCTAATGAGACCATTTTAATTTACGTTGGTTAAGTGGTTGCCCTGGATAGGCAGAGGTCCTGGGTTAGAGTCCCGGATGCGATTGAATTTTTTTTATTTTCTGTCGTTTTTTTCCCTTTTTATGTTTCATTTAGGTTATGTTAATATTATTTTCTTCAATGATTAAATATTACAATGAGGTTTTTAAACCTCAATAATAAATAATTAAAAAAATTATTATTATTTATTCATTAAATACATACATAAATAATAAATTGTATATACGAGGTGTCCGGGGGTAAGTGCTGTAACTTTGGAAGGTGATTTTTCATGATAGAAAAAGTAAAAAAAAACTATTTACCAAATGTCAACATTTAAGGGTAGTTTTCAGGTATGAACACTTAGCTGTACGGAAAATTGTTTGTACCGAATAAAAAAATATTCTCTTGAAAGGGAAAAAAAAACTTTTTACTCATATCATCACCTAGAATTAATGCACTTTACCCTCGGACACTGTATATAACGCCATTTAATTATTGGTTCAATGTAAATACCGCACAAGAGTCCCATCTGCTCCCAGCTGTTCGGAAGCAGAGGGACTATGACATCGCCAATTGGGATATGTTGTGAGGCTGAAGGGAGTGACGAGAGGAAGTATATGGGGGAGTAGAAGGTTGAGAAGTACCTGGCTATTCAGATTAGGTCACATAACATGTTTAAAGCCATTTCAAGCAATTAGTCAATTCTGTATGGTGGTCTTACAGAGCGATACTTAAATTAATATACCAATATACAAAAGTTAACAATGACCGCTAACTTAAATTAACAATCCAAATATTATCTACCATATTTGTATATTTTATTCTCAAAATGAGACATCGGTGAGTGGGTCATATACGTACGAGTATAGCAGAAAATCGACTTCCCTACACTGTATATAATAATTAGATAATCTGTATAGCGCGTTGTATTTTGTGAAAAATCACCTAAATATACGAGTACATGTATATCCACACGTGTATACATATATTATATACATAACAAGAATAATTAAAAACTAATCTTATGGAACAAAAAAACTCCTTCGAACAACACTGACCAATCTTGCGAAATTGTTTTAAAAGTAATTCATTAAAGAATTATTTTTAAATTCATACGAATTATGCTTTACAGTAACAGTTATTTAACACCTCAAGTGATATACTACTGTTGGTCGTTATTTTACCAGTTTATTTCAACACAAAACGCGTTAACATCAACGCTCATACGCATCGAGCAAATAAATAACAATTATTGCGTGAATGTCCGAATTATTAATTTGTTTTGCAATAATTACCTGCTTTGAATGTACCCACTCAATTACATGTACGTGTGATATATTCTACAATACTTAGGTACACTTCGAAACTGTTTCCGGAATAGAAAATGGTAAAATGACGTGAAGATTATAATTTGCTTCTTCAATTCACCCATTTAAACATATTAATTTTGCAAAGAATGCTATTCATCTTTGACCTTCGAGAATCTCTATGACGGTTATGTAAGCATTTCTACATATAGTGACATGTGCACCCACATATGCATTTAATGTTTTCAGTCTCGTATGACCAAATCATCGTCGTTAAAGTCCAAAACTTTGCACGAATAAGGATATATATATGGATTATAAGGGGACGAAAAATATATTTGCATTTGTAATTTATAAAAATGTATTATTAAATTATATTTCATAAATACGTATTTGCAATCTTCTGACGCTCTGCTTTTTCTGATTACCTCTTCGGAATATATTACGAACGCATCTTTGCGATGATTTACAAAAAAAAATTTTTTTTGAAGACGTTTATTACATATAATTAACACATGGTAATAAAAGTAGGTATGTAAGTACTAAACAGGTTATTTTAATTTATTTATTTGTATTGGCCTTTTAGTTTCTTTTTTTTTTTAATTATGTGAAATTCTCGTGTATAGAGAGGGAGTGCTATTATGATTCGTTATACATTTAATTAATTTCAAGAGTACCACTATGAACATGATTTTCTGGTGTCTATACATTACTTTAAAAAGAATGAAATAAATCATATCTATATAATGTATTTATATAAACATATGTACATTTATCCAAGTGAAATTATAATATACACCTAAAATCAGTTTCTTGAAAAATGTATTTTGAGTTTTTTTTTTTAATTTCTTTTTTTTTTCAGTTTGTATTTCTTTAGGAAGTTCGTTAAAATATGTGTGTAATAGTGTTCAGCTGTTTTTGTATTAAGTTAAGGTATTATTATTTGTCCTGTGGTTCTCGCTCTGGTGCTCAATTAAATAATATGATTTTTTTTTTTTATTACTTTCTATATAATTTTGATATTTTAAGGTAAAGTATAAATATTAAAAATACATATATATTATAGACATTTTTTCATAGTCCTCCTCACTAGGAGATCCTGTGCTGAGGCGGACCAGGTTTTGCACAAAGGGGTTTCAGCGACTTCTATATTTCAACTTCAAGGTTAGGGTAGGGTCTTTCCAGTAATTTCTATGACGTTTTTTTGAGAATAGTAGTCAGTTCTTATCCTAGTAATTCCTTTAGCCAATATTTGCTGGACTTAATGCAATTATTGATTAAATTACTTTTTTTGATATTAAGTGGGAGTTTGTGGTATAATTTTACAGCTAAAAATTCAGAGCTTCTTTGTCCAAAAGTAGTATCGCATTTAGGTATATTTATCTTGTCTAGTTGCTTTGTTCTGGTATTATGATCATGAAGAGTTTCATTTTTAAGATGGTTAACTAGTATATTTTTGGCCAAGATTTTTTTTTATACCTTGAAATGTGTAAAAATATCATAATAATCCCCCAAAAGCAAAACGACACTTGTGCGATTTTGACAGTTTGAAATTATGAATGCAGCTTTCTTAGTTATTTGTTAATTTAACTGTCTTTCAAACTTTAATAAATATGTAACATGCGGTCTAAACTCCGAGTGATCGCCGGCTACGAATCTGGAGATTGCGGGTTAAAATTCCTGCGGGCCCAAGTAAAATTCATTTGATTCATTTGTCCATTTCGAAAATTATTCATTAGAAAGAATTCATATACAGTATATTTGCGGCACGTTCCAGAGTGGTAGATACTTTCAGTATAGCCCCGGTGAAAGACCAGCATTCAAAATCGAAACATTACATGAAATGGCTTTAGCCGTGTTTGGTGATCAGATCTAAATAACCAGGTACCTTCCCACCTTCCTCTAGCCCATCTCTTCCCCCTCCCTACTACCTTCAGTCTCAGAACATACCCCAATTGGGGATGCCATAGTCTCAATGGCTCCAGACGGATGAGAGCAGTTGAGACTCTGGTGCGGTACAGACATAAATAAATTTAAAAAATTTAGAAAAAAAACGTCATTTCAAAATAATGTATAAATAAGCCACCAATGATATGGAGACTAATGGAGTATTTTTCGAATAATGATTTTTGTGCACGCACTAGTAATAAATTGATTTTTCACTCCGCAGACAGTTGAAATGCATTGTATTAAAAAGCCAATTGCCCTTTTGATGTTGTAACGATGATATAATCTTCTTCTTCGTTCTATTCGAGTCAGGAACTCCGTCTATACTAGACCCAGCCTCTCTTCGCATAATTTTTTTTTACGGAGTAGATGGAAAATGTTTTTTTTTAATATTTTTGTGGGCTTTCATGTTCTTAGTAATAAAAATAATAAAAACATACAAGCAAAATTGATTACACATCCCGCCATATCAACTAAACGCCACATAAGATAATATGCAAAAACAAGAAGAAATAAAAAAGATGAATTAACTAGTATGAAATAAAAAATTGATTTAAATTAAAATTTAATTAAATTACAGTGATTACCCGCATGTCAAATAAAATTTTAAAAATATAATAATTGTAAATAAAATGATAATTACATTAAAACCTCAAATAATCCTTTAAAATAACGGATAGCTCTGAATTTGAAATTACCGCCAAGTTTTTTCGTGGGGACGCATAAATGTTTTTCCACAAAATATTATTTATTAATGTTGTGCGTGGACATTTTTGTTATAAATAATTGCACGATCATGAAATAGAATGACGGCTTCGAGAAAACTGTCGCAATATTTAATTTGGGTAAAGACCATTTAAAAATTAATTTTGTACAAATGATAATTGATATAGTGATTGTGAAATGTTATGGACATACGAGTATGTGAGCGCAAGTGTTAATTACGAACCAAGGAAAGTTATTACAGGGGTACAACTAACAATTGAAGTAGGCATAAAGTATCTTAATTACTAATGATGTATCTTTTCCGCAAACATTGTTAATAAGTGTAAATTGAGGTTATACAGAGGAAAATGAAATGTTCATCTATGCTGTGCAGCAAGATTGTTTGTTTGTTTGCATGTGCGGACGGATTGAGCGAGTGCACAGTGACAGTGAATGAGCGGTGTTGCGTGGTGCGGCGAGGTTCGGTGCGGGCTCCCTCCAGCCACCACACCACCGGCGAGTAGTGGGGCGCGTACCCTTAGCTGCAGCCCGCCTATATAACCTTACTCTTGGTTACCAGTCGGCAGTGAGACCTGCACGGTCCAAACACAACCACCACTATCAGTCCTAGACCCGACACCGGAGTTAAGATGAAGTCGCTTACGCTTCTGGTTAGTTCTCGATGTTTTTATTTGTCATTAATATCAGGGCAGTGAGCAGTGCGCATGTTTCGTGTAATGTGATCTTTGTCCAGTGAATTTTTTAAGTGCCATCAGTGAATTTACTATTGCACGCTATTCTCGCCCGCAACAAACCTGGATTATAAATTTAAAATACTTAAAATATACCAGTTCTCGCCCGTCGAAATATAGTAATAATAATAAATTAATTTACTTTCAGGTAACTCTGGGATGCGTCCTCGTCGCAACGATCGCTGGGCCCGTGGAGGTGACGAAGCAGGAGGTGAAGGAGCTGGTGAAGCAGGAGCCGCAGGATCTCGTCACGGCGGAGGACGCTAACAGGGAGAAACGCTCGCACGGCTGGCACGAACCGGAGGGCGTCTGGAAGAAGAAGCTCGTCTGGAAAGAGGACTGGAAACAAATCTGGAAAACCGACAAGAAATTAATCTGGAAATCCGAATGGAAGAAAACTCAAGTTCCAATCTGGAAAGAAATTCAGGTCCCAATCTGGAAGGAAATTCAAGTTCCAGCCTGGAAGGTCGTACAAAAACCCATATGGAAAGAAGTTCAAGTTCCAAGTTGGAAGGAAATACAAGTACCCGATTGGAAAAAGGTGTCCAAACCCATATGGAAGGAAATTCAAGTTCCCGCATGGAAAGAAGTTCAAGTCGCTGACTGGAAACAAATTTGGGTTCCAGAATGGGTTAAAGAAGGAGTTCCCGGAGAAAAATATCTAGGAAAGGATCCTCACGGTTGGGAATACACATCTCACGATCTCTGGAGGAAGAAGATGGTATGGAAGGCACACTGGAAGAAGATCTGGAGAACTGAAAAGAAGCAAATTTGGAATACCGAGAAGAAGCTGGAATGGAAGGAGGAGTGGAAGCAGATCTGGAGGACGGAAAAGAAACAAGTTTGGCTGACCGAGAAGAAGCAGGAATGGGTTGAGGAGAAGGTCCAGATCTGGAAGACAGAGAAGAAGCAAGAATGGGCATCCGAGAAGAAACTGATCTGGAAGGATGAGTGGAAGCAGATCTCAGTGCCGATCTGGAAGGAGATCCAGGTTCCTGCCTGGAAGAAGGTGTGGAAGCCCGTTTGGGAGAAGGTGTGGGTGCAGATTCACCACGAGCACCACGAACACCATGACCACGGCTGGGACTAGGTGGGTGCCAAATCTTACATAAATTAATTGTGCGATCGATGTGCGAACTTTATCTACTTCCCAGCAGCTCGAAGACTTGTAATTACTTTCTTCCTCTTCGCTTTAGACATCTTTTCGCAATATCCATTTCGTTTGCACAATGTGGCCTGACTAACAATGGATTCACGATGTGATATTCCACTGAAGTATTGTTTTGTTTATAAAAACGTACTTATATTATTTTGCCATTTTCTGTATATAAAATGTTAGTTAATAATGGTTTGTTTTGTATGCTAGTACAAAACGATGACGTCTCCTTCTTGAGGGTTACATATATTATGAAAATCTCAGAAGGTATATCTATTATGAGGACGAATACATGCGACTGATAATGAAATCACATATTTACTTTAAAACATAAATAGAGATATACCATAACACTTTCCGTGGAAAGCGTTTGCTAAATTATATCGTCAATTGGGTTTAAACACTCGTGAAACCCACTGAATTCTCATCACAGCGAATCTTACCCGCGTCAATGAAATATAAAATACTTTTTTACAATGCTTTAATCATCTCCAAATTATAATTTTTAATTAATTATGGCTCTCAAAGCACGTGAGGCACATTTAACATTTCATTTCCATATATTAGTCGAGATTTTTATGCTCTCATAAATAATGTATTTATGTAAATTGAATTCATCGCGCGAAATTTTCTTGTATTGGGCTCTATGAGCAAACACTTTTAAAATATCGGCTTTAGATATGATGATTATTTGCATTGTAAAGCAGTTAAATGTTACCATTATCTTAGTCTATAATAGCGATATGTATTTTACCACCATGTTTTGCTTGTATATTCGCATTGTATTTTTATAATTGTTGTGTTCTGTATTTTTTGATAATTTTATAAGAAATAAAATAAATATTACAAAATTGTGCAATTTTGATTCAAATAACTATCCTTTTAAACGTCATCAAATAAATAAAAAAAAAATCATTCTTTAGCAGTCTCATTGGCCATACATTGATGATCAAAAAAAAGAAACACGTACTAATTTAAAACCAAACAAAACCATTTCTCTAATTCAAGTATTACACATAAAAGCAGCAAAAAATATACAGGTTTCGTCTGATATACATCTTTTAATAACATAAAACTGTATTCTTAGTTTTATTCTTCGCAATCAGACTTGAACTAAAATCTTCTTATTATTTTCACCTGGGAGTTTAATTGAGCATGTTTGATAATAAATTCATACTTGCGTTGATAAAACATCTTAACTACGCCTTGTACACCCGGCAGTTCCTTACATCGAATTAAACAAGCATTTTCTTAAACGCAGGTCCGTCAACGAATTCGGTGGAATAATCATCTGTAAGGACCAGAAGCCCACAGCGGAACTCTCGGCAGTTTTCAATACTTACTGCTGACAACAGTGCCGCAGACGACCACAAAATATCAACTTTAACAGTTGGTGTTAAAAGCAATACCTAAGTGTTTTTTTTCGTTAGTTTGGGTATAAAAAAAAACGCCAGGCCATATTATATTTGTTTAAAAATATATTGTTAAAGTTACCAGAACAGACTAAGAGTTTTATATCAGTGAAGTGAATACTGCATGATATAAGAAGTGTGTAAATATATTTGTTGTTAGACTAATTGAAAAAAAAAAAAACATGAAAATTGAGTTCATAAACAACTTCACAAAATTGGCGTATTTATTAATGATTTTTCTGTATTTAAGATACCCACCATTAATAAATCACCGTAGAGAAGATAAACAGGTAAGAAAGACCACGGGTAAAACTTTCTAGATAGATACTTTTTTTTTTTTAAATTCCAACAAACAGGCATTAGATGTGTACAGATACAGCGTGATACGGAATTGGCGATTAATGATAATTTATGGATTCAAATTGGTGTCGCAAAGCTTTCGATGGCGCACTGTGCGGTGTCTACTTTCGGAGAAGTGCGATGGCGAAATGTGGCGCCAAAGTTTTTTTCGAGCAAGCAAAGTACGAAGATGACCTAACGCTGGAACTTGGCCAAAATGCCGTTGTTTCACGAAGGCGCAACTTAACTTTCTTTATATTGCACAACGCGGTCAATCGGGCCTCTTATCTCTCGGGGCATTGTCTAGTTTAGATGAGTTCCTCGTTAAGTCCACGTGCGGCTTCCGACAACACGCCGGATATGGCAGTCGTGACGCATCGTGCCGTGCCGTTGTCGTGATTGTTCTTCTTCCACCAGGAAGCCCACGGAAACAGCACACTCGAGTACAGGTCATGCGACGTATTGTAAGATTCGATTAATGCCCGAGAAGAGATGAGAATGGAACTAAAACCACGTAAGTTCAATTTTCGTGTTGGTACTTTTTTTAAATGTGAATCCCGCATAAGAGCCATAACTGCCTGAAATCAGCGGGACTATGACATCCTCATTGGGTTATATTGAGGAGATGGAAATGGGGTAGAAGAAGGTTGAGAAGTACCTACCTGACTATTCTGCAGCGGATTCTGGTAATGAAAAACAATTAATGCCACTCCAGCAACGTTTCAATTCTGAATGATTGTCTTTCACCAGAGCGATACCGAGAGTCTCCAGATGTATGGAACGTGCTGTAAATATACTATATATTACGTTGTATTTATTATATGTGAAATAACACCTTAATAAAGTAAATTTATTACGTAAGCCGGGATTTGAACTCGCGACCTCTGAGTCCGAATCCGATCGGAGGTCGTCAGGGCTCGAGAAGAAATGTGAACAAAGCATAGAGTCCATATGTTTAATTTCCGCGTAGGTGTTTGCCATCTGTTCCCAGTTATACACAAGGTACAGACATATACTCGTATGTATCTACTACTACTATCCACATATCTACACACGATCAACGCTTCTTCGCATTGTTGTGTAAACAGTCTGTCCGCTATGAAGATGGGTGAACGCCATTCAATCCATTTCATTCAAATGTCTTCATGTAATCTACACAACCGACCGTATTTTTCTTAAGCAAAAAACGTATTATACTAATTGATGCACAGATAAAATTATTTTGATACATTTTATAACATAATGTACGAGTAAGAGAAGTTAGCATGTTTTCATAATTTCATATTTATATGGAAATGGGTTTCTATTCTAGTTATTATGAGACCTAACGACAACTCTCATTTGCACGGTTGCGCATAAATTTAGTACACAAGTACCAGTATATAATAAATAATACCTGGGTGATTCGAAGATTCATGGATTTTTTGATTTATTTTTAATCATTGACGATAATATTTACAACTCTTAGAATGAAAAACGAAACAAGAGAAAGATATAACGGCAGCAGCTGAAATTCAAACCCAGGACCTTATGGCCTATCCGAGACCCTGCGATCTAATCCACTGAGCTACGGCTACCGCAATCCGTCGCGTCATCCTTATCGGTATCACACCTCGATTTCTTCCGAACTGTTAATATCATCTTCAATTAATTCCCATACATTTTTAAGGGCTAACTTTTATTTATATATATTCTTATTTATTTTTGTATCCGATTTTTATTTTTATGGAACATCTGTTGACTTTTTCTACAAGTCTAGGATATATTTTGTTTTTTATGGAATAACTTATTGAAGCTTATAAACCTCAATGTAATATATTTTTTATCATTGAAGATACTATTAATAATTCTATAAAGAAACATGAAAGCAAAGACACAGAAAAAAAAGATAAAAATCGCAGCTGCTACCGTTATCTTTTTCTTTTCTGTGTCTCTTCGGTTTCATGTTTCATTCTATGAGTTGTTAACATTATTTTCAATTATTCGAAATATATTACAAAGAGGTTTAGGAGCTTCGATAAGTTTTTTAAAATTGAAGGTAAACATTTTTAAATAGGGCTCATATATGATTTCCATGAAGTAGGTGTATATTTAAATGCCTTTCTTCTATTCTTCTCTTCTTCTCTTCTTATCTTCTTCTCTTCTTCTCTTCTTCTCTTCTTCTCTTCTTCTCTTCTTCTCTTCTTCTCTTCTTCTCTTCTTCTCTTCTTCTCTTCTTCTCTTCTTCTCTTCTTCTCTTCTTCTCTTCTTCTCTTCTTCTCTTCTTCTCTTCTTCTCTTCTTCTCTTCTTCTCTTCTTCTCTTCTCTTCTTCTCTTCTTCTCTTCTTCTCTTCTTCTCTTCTTCTCTTCTTCTCTTCTTCTCTTCTTCTCTTCTTCTCTTCTTCTCTTCTTCTCTTCTTCTCTTCTTCTCTTCTTCTCTTCTTCTCTTCTTCTCTTCTTCTCTTCTTCTCTTCTTCTCTTCCTACTCTCCTTACTTCTTTTCTACAGGGCTTCAAGTCATCTCCAAAATTAAAAAAATCATCTTCTCTTCACTGTATAATAAGATGATATTGATAACTTAATACTATTATCTTTGGAGGCTCAAAAGTTGCGTATGACTATCAAGATTTTAACCGCGTTTATATTTTCAGATTCAATAATAGTTTTGTACCTATGTTGATCCATGAATGTGAGAAAATTCGAGTGCTTATGCCAAAAAAAAGTTGAATAAGAAACATAACTGTAAAAAATTGTAATTTCATAATATTAACGTTTCAGAAGTTTGATGACTCGAGTATGACAATCAATCGATTTGAGGCCATTTTCCACATACCTATGAATTTTCCCCTTGTGGTAACAAAATTCAAACTTGAAAAAAATGCATTCTAATCACAGAGCAGGTAATTTCATTTGGACGTCAGTGGTTCTGATATACTAAAAAAGATACATTTCATAATACATGGTATTTTCTGTTGTGGAATATGTTATATCCAGTATATTATTGATGTCCGTAAATAATTATTGAACTTGGATCACTCAAAGGCTTTGGCATCTGGTACAGGGCCAAAATTAGGACGAATAAAAAAAAATAAAAAAAACTATATTTTTATTCAATATCACTATTCATAAGCGCAACTTTAGAAACCCCTTGACGTATCCAAATTAACAGCTTTAACCGCCCAATAATGACTTAGAAATTGGTGTCCTATGTTGAACATGTCTCCAAAATTCTTCCTTCAATTTCTTGGGATGACTATCAGCTCTGCCACTCATGCACAATGGCGTGGTCTGGAGATGCAATAGTCCTGATTTGTACATGAGCCTCCTTGATTGGTCGGTTCTGGCAAAGGATCTCAAAGGCAGATGAAGATCGCAGTCGATTTTGTCACCTGCTTCTGAATAACGTTAATGTGTGTTGGGTCAGTGCTCGAATCTAACATTTTAGCAACCGAAACGCCCGGTTCGAACTCCGGTGTAAAAGGAATGTAAGACATACATACATAGTTGAACGTGAAGGGCTAAAGAAAAAACTTAATCCCAATTGAGTGCAGATCTTTCCTCCCTTGTTCCCTGCTGTGCCTCTTCTCACGCTGGTTCAACTTTATAACCTGTCAGAATTCTTGTTTGCATCTGATCAAGGGTTGTTTGAACAGTCGAGGGCTTCTTAAATAGTACACATATTTTTTCTGTTTTTCACGAGTAAAAACAACAGTACCAACAGATAGCTAATAGCTTTCCAATTTAGGCGTTTAATAGAATGTTGATGATCACAAAATGAAGAACTAATAGTTTTTTTTTTTAACCATTGAAGATAATATTAAGAACTCTTAGAATAAAACATGAAATCGAAAAGACACCGAAAAGAAAAGAATAACGGTACCAGCTAGGACTCGAACCCAGGACCTTATAGTCTATCCGAGACAAAATTAACTCTGGTATAAATTATATATATATTGATCGACCCGTTTCGAGATGTACCCTTCCTTCATCGGGACAATATTAAAACTAATATTGTTCTGACGAAGTAAATGCTTCTTACAAATATAAATTATATATATATATTGATCGACCTGTTTCGAGATGTACCCTTCCTTCATCGGGACAATATTAAAACTAATATTGTTCTGACGAAGTAAATGCTTCTTACAAATATAAATTATATATATATATATTGATCGACCTGTTTCGAGATGTACCCTTCCTTCATCGGGACAATATTAAAACTAATATTGTTCTGACAAAGTAAATGCTTCTTACAAATATAAATTTAACTATTTTTACTGTGAAGTGGATTCGGTATAATTTTTTTTCCGTGAGCAATATAAAAACGCGTCACACCTCACACCTATTCACACACAAACCAAGTTTTATAAATAATGTGTTATCTTTATCAACAACGATATTGGCTTAGAGATAAACATGCATCAAACAGAATTATTATTTCTTCGTTTAGTATTTCAAATCGATACAATATGAAGGTGTCACATTTTTACACGTTAAGTGCTCTTGTTGCAGTTTTCTGTGAGTATTAAAAGTAATTAAGAGTAGATTAAAACCATATATACATAATATATCTAATTTGATAGTTACTGGAATACATGTTTTTACGAGTAACGTGGAGAAGTATTTTGTAGGTTAGATGTGCAAAGTTTAGTCTTATTTGCTGTGGTGTAGGACATTTCGAAATAGGTAAACAATGTAATTACTAAAAACATACACACATAAGGTACGTATTACATATTTTTTAAATGGCGTTTTTATTTGGTGATTTTCTTCGTGAAAAATATTCTGTAAATTAAGTGTTTTCGAAACCAGTGAACTTTAAAATGAAGCAGTTTTTTAATATATACTCTGTATTATTATTATCATCTAAAAAAAAACACAATAAATACGTGGTTTTGTTTTATAAGATGTCAAACTACAAAGTGATTGCTTCTTATTAAAACATTATTTTTTGTTTCTTTTTTTTTTTTAATTATCATTAGATATGAGGTTTTCGTTGTAGTATTATATATAACAAATGCTAAAAGTAAACATTCACATCTCAATTATTGAAAGAATTGACGTAAGTAAATTTCTAAATAAGGTGACGATATGATATATATTATAATCATTTGAGGTTATAAAATTACTTTTACCTTTTTATATTCTCACTATTTTTTTTCTTCATATTAATCAATCACGAGGAAACTGGAAGTCATTAATAAAACAATGTAATTTTTGTACTAGTGTCATTGCTTCGTTGGGGCATCTCCAGGCATCTCGTTGCTTATAGTCTCTCCTAGTATACCGTCTCTATTCTACATAGATTTGTTTTTTCTGGCTTTATCTGAAACAACAGGCAACCAATACAATATGTCTTCCCTCCGAAATTGCCGATATAATTTTATTCCGTTGTCGTTTAGCAAGCATACTAAACACATGTCAATGTTCCTTATCTTGGATAGATAAGATTAAATCTGTTTTACGTTTGGTTGTATCATTTGAAAAATAATCATATGTTTGTCAGTTTTGGGTAAATACCACCGAATGAGATCAAATCCACGATATTATGTACTAGTATTTATCGATGATTAGTGTATTTATTATTATGGCGTTTGGAGTAAAGTGCACTCAGGGTGAAATGCCACTAAATTGAGATATTTAAATATAATGCTGTCAAAAACAACCGAAATTAAACAAAATATAAATGTTTCTTATATATGATTCGCCGCCGAAGCTTAAGAGTAACGGGTCACTGCTGTTTCATAATTCATATGTAACTTAATTTTGAATTTGAGGTCAAAATACCCATCCAAACTGAATGACAGTTTTTTTTTTAAATTAAAGGTTTAGTAAATATCTAGTACGGATGAGAAGTATTTTATTTATTTTTGGTTTAAATTATGAAAGGGCATGAAAAAAAAATCATAATTTTAGAGGCAACTTAGAAAAGTATTTGCGGGTTTATCGTATATTTTTTTAATTGTCATATTTGCTATCTAAATATGATTACGTAAATAAAAATATAAAAAACAAAACGTTTTAGAAAAGAACGTTTTTCCTGATCGTCGAGCGTAAATTGATCGTTTTTAATTTATAAGTCAATTTCAATATTTAAAAAAAATTATATTATATTTCGCTATATTTTCAAAGTAGACAGGGTAAAATTTTTTTTAAATCACCGTTAGCCCCCAATAATTGTTAAAGGTGCCTCTAAAATCGCTAAAAATCAATTCTTTTAATGGCCTATATTTCATAATGTAAAACAAAAAAATCGATTACTTCTAATCCGTACTAGAGTTTTTTGGGCTCAAATCCAAAATTAAGCTTTGTATGAAACAGGCCGCGCAGCCGTTCCTCTTAAGGTTCTGCACTAAAAGTGGCCGTGAACTTAACTTTTTAGTTTATAACTCAAGCAATAATACAAATTATTTAACTGTAAACAATATACGGGTAGTTGGGAAAATGTGTAAGGTTTCCAGTATCAAGATCGTCAAACTGTCGGTTTTTAAATTCTATGAAATGTCACATAGAACTTACAAGCTAAGTAAGTAAGTAATTAGTTTTTTTTCACTCGAAACCTTATACATTTTAATAACTACCTGCATAGAATTTACAGATACTTCAATTTTTTATTTTATTTTTTTTTATCTCAACCCCCAGAGGGCTTTTCCATATTATAAATAGTACATCTTTACATTAATAGTACATCTTTACATTAATAGTACATCTTTACAATAATAGTACATCTTCACATTAATAGTACATCTTTATAATAATAGTACATCTTCACATAAGTAGCAAACCTTTACATGAATAGTACGTCTTTACATAAATAGTCTTACATCTTTATATAAACAGTACATCTTTACATAAGTAGTACATCTTTACATAAATAGTACATCTTTACATAAATTGTACATTTTTACATAAGTAGTACATCTTTACATAAGTAGTACATCTTTACATAAATAGTACATATTTACATAAGTAGTACATCTTTACATAAGTAGTACATCTTTACATAAATAGTACATATTTACATAAGTAGTACATCTTTACATAAATAGTACATCTTTACATAAATAGTACATTTTCACATAAATAGTGCATCTTTACATAAATGGTACATCTTTACAGAAATAGTACATCTTTACATAAATAGTGCAACTTTACATTAATGGTACATCTTTAAATAAGTAGCACATGTAAATAATTAATGTGAAGTGAAATAATAAACAACAAAAATTGAAATACAGCAAAAATGCGAGAAAAAAAAATTGAAGAAAAAAAAAAGTGATCAGGTAGTTTTACAGAAAAACCAACATAAGGTTTATGAATATGGTTGACATAAGTATGTTACGCAAAATTAACCAAATTAACGTTAAATACGTCAATATCACCTAAGTATATATTTGTTTCCTATAGTGTGGCACCGCTGTGTCGAGGAATGGGCAATGTAGCTGTGCTTTGTCGGATTGTTCTTGAGGGTATGCGTAGAATTATGATTCCGGATCAGTCGAATTTAGAGTTTAGTATTTTAAATAAATAAGTTAAATCGTATTTTTAGAGAATTTAATAAGAAATGATAATTTATGTATTCTTGTAGAGAATTTATGAAAAAATGTTTAAAAATACTTTTTTTAATACGCTTAACGTTTTTGTAACAATGAGGCTCCCGAGTAGAGATACGATAAAATGTGTATTTTAATACGCTTAACGTTTTTGTAACAATGAGGCTCCCGAGTAGAGATACGATAAAATGTGTATTTTAATACGCTTAACGTTTTTGTAACAATGAGGCTCCCGAGTAGAGATACGATAAAATGTGTATTTTTCAATTTCGTTTTATACAATAATATAATAACCCTTCAAATTTCAGTTACGCAAGTCGCCGGCGAATTCTACGGATACAACGCATCCATTGATGTTGTATTTGACTTTTATTCACGGTACGTAATACATATTATTTGCCTCTAATGGTAACATATTTGAAGCACAGTCCACTCTTCTGTAACATAATATTTTATGCACCAATCATAGATGATAGAAAGATTATTAATATGAAACTGCAAGCACAATAGTGTTTCAACATCGTTCAACCATACTACTGTATATCGAATCTACGCATAACGCCTTCCCTCCTTTGTTTCTACATACACCCCAAACGCATAAATTTTGTTGACTCCGCCACTTTGATAGTCCGTGCATTTAGTCGTAGCTCCGCGACAGTGAGCATACTTTCATGCCATGTCTCCTGTTGTTTCTATTATCTATGGTATCATATTTATATCTAGTACTACTACTTATTATAATGTTTAACTATTATTCAGTACTTATTATGTTTAACTATTATTCACTACTTATTATAAAGTTTAACTATTATTCACTAGTTATTATTATGTTTAACTATTATTCACTACTTATTATAATGTTTAACTATTATTCAGTACTTATTATGTTTAACTATTATTCACTACTTATTATAAAGTTTAACTATTATTCACTAGTTATTATTATGTTTAACTATTATTCACTACTTATTATAATGTTTAACTATTATTCAGTACTTATTATGTTTAACTATTATTCACTACTTATTATAAAGTTTAACTATTATTCACTAGTTATTATTATGTTTAACTATTATTCACTACTTATTATAATGTTTAACTATTATTCAGTACTTATTATGTTTAACTATTATTATTGTTATTAACATATTTCTACTGCACCGAACTCAAAAGCCAATTCTCTTCATCGGTATAGTGACTTTGAAAAAAAAATTAAAATCTAATCAACTAAAATTAAAAATAAATTTCAGACGAAATCAGAAGTGGTCAGAAGTTATATCTGTTGGATCGAATTTATCGCACTCCCATTTTATGATGAATAAACTAGTAATCATCCTGGTCCATGGGTTGAATGGTGATGCAGATGACGAATTCAATAGAAGCGTAAGAAAAGGTAACAATATGTGATTATAATTTCTTCAAAATATTGGTATTCACTTTGTGGGGTCATTATTAAAAAATGAATTATTAATTACTTTGTAATCACCACTTTATTAAAATATACATATCAACATGTTTCGAAAGCGAAATGCTTTCTTCATCAGGAATATATAGAATACTGTATATTCTTTGGGCATAACAAATGCCCAACTAAATAAATGAGCATAAGAGTTCTTGCCGATTTCTTATAAATTTGTCATTTTGTCATTTTGTAATTTTTTTAATTAATTCATTGTTTTTTCCTCAGGTAGGCATAGCTTTTCAGCCTTTATGGACTGCTCGCCACTGAAATATACATTTTTTTTTCATTTCATTTAAATACTAGTAAATAATCAAAAGATGCCTGTTAGAGGGACTTTATGAAGTATACATGTTTTAAATAAAACATGGTTGAAAAATATTATTTTTTTGGTTTCAGCAATCTTCAATGCAATGGACGTCAACGTTATAAGCATCGATTGGTGCGTCGGGGCGCAAGAAACTTACGGGGATGCTTTTGATAACATCCCCTCAACCGCCACGGAGATAGTCACATTCCTAAATTGGCTCAAGGATCAGGGGGTTAGGCACAGTGACCTTCGCCTCGTGGGATTTAGTATGGGAGGGCAGATAGTGGGCTTCGTCGCAAGAGGGATGGATCAAAAACTTCCCTACGTCATGGGTATGGTCAAATTCAAAATTTCCTCGTATAAGTATATTCATATTCATAACTTCTATAATAATAATAATATTCCTTATCATGGGTATGTTCATGTTAAAAAATTCTGTTTTGATGGTACCTATTTACATTCATATTCACAACATAATTGACCTAATTGATGTTGTGTTTTCAATACGACATTTTAAAAATATAAAAATATGTACTATGATGAACCTCCGATATATTCTAATTCCCAAATTTATCAGTTGCCCCCCACCCTACTGTATTCTTCATGTATTTACATTTTTGTGTTTTTTTTGTTGTATTTATCAAAAACTTAATACGCGTTCAAATAATTTCAGCATTGGATCCCGCAGCCCCATGGTTCGGCAACAACACAATTAAGGCTGAAGACGCGGACTACATTGAAGTCATTCATACCTCGAGGCTGGGAATCTCTCGACGGGGTGGTCACAACGACTTCTATCCGAACAAAGGCACTTCCCAAACTGGCTGTACCGACGTTGGCTGCAACCACAGCAGATCCTACCTCTATCTAGCCGAGTCTTTGGCCATAGGTGGCAGCAGGCTTCTCGGACAATCCTGCAGAAGTGTCAAAGAAGCGATGACTGCAAGCTGTAACAGCTCAAGACACTTAGCTTTGGGAGGGTTGGAGCCAAAAAGAAAACTAGGCGTTTTATATCTGGAGACTAACCCAACCTCTCCCTTCGCGAAAGGTTAATTAAATTAGTTTCCATAAAGCGATAAAACACGCTCTCAAATTATGAAGCAATCTCGCCAAATCGTAGCCTACATAGTTGAGCAAACGAATTATACAGGTGATATCGATATTTTTAACACGACAAACTCAATTTTTTAGCACTCTTTTCATATCAGAATATTATTTCTGATAACTTTAGTCTATATTTTGTTAAATCTAATTTGTAACTAATTATTATTGTATCCAATCATTGTTATTTTAATAAGTTATAAGTAAATATTTGTTTGCAACTAGTTTAAAAATAACTAATGTAAAAGCCCGATGGACGTTAAAATAGTTAATAAATAATTATTCCAGAAATATTGCATGAGTAGCGTAATGCAATAGATTAGAATATTAATTTAAAAAATAAAACAATAACTTTGTTTTACATCACTTTTATATATACTTTAGCCGACCGGGTTTCGCTACTACCGTAGCTTCTTCAGGGCAGTATACAACTAAACTATGAACTAGGATGCACATGTGTTATAATGAATGGCCAAGGGTGGGAGATCAGCAGGTACCTGCTGACCTGGAAGGGTGTATTCTTTGTTTATCGCACTCCCATTAGAATATTACTTAGCAGACACATAAAATAGGTAGTTTTCGACACTATACGTGTTTTCAATTTTAATTACTTACAAAACTGTTCTTGAGATTTACAATTAGTTTCATAATATGTGCCCTGATGATGGCACGGTTACGTTAGTGTCGAAAGTAGGTTGGAGAGTGTAAATAAAAATGAGTTTTTTATAAAACAAAAAAAACATGAAGAAACGCAGATTGACCAGTCCAAAGGCTGAAAAGTTACGCCTGCATTAAGTAAATATTGTGACAGAAAAACCCCACAAATTTATGGAATAATGACATTTTGCCAGAATAGGGTCATTTTTAAAAACACTTTCAATTTAATTTTACAACAATCAACAGAAGATAATAACAAAATGTTGCTAAATATGTAAAGGATTTACAATGGGAAAGACTGCATCCTATTGAGCAACGGGTTATAGAGCAATGAACGCCACTGGTTACTATTACTAACACAGTTCAATGTAAATAAATTTGTAAATCAACTTGCAGATACAATCGAACCGATATAATACTATGTACACATATATTGTTTTAATTAATGTAAAATCACTTTGTAGGATGAATATCAATATTTTTCAGAAAAAAATATTAGTCTGTCCTGATGAGGGAAGCTTCGCTTCCGAAACATGTAGATGTTTATATATAAATATATTTAATTATTAATGATTTTTTGTTTATATTTAAAAACCTCATTTTAATATTTAATCATAATGTGGGATAAAAAATGGAGAATAATATTGACAAATCTTGAATTTGAGATATGATACCGATGAAATTGAACTGATCTCATTAGCTAAGTTGGTTAAGCGGTTGCCCCAGATAGGCAGAGGTCCTGGGTTCGAGTCCCAGAATCGACTGAAATCTTTTTATTTTCTGTCGTTTTTTCCGTTTTCATGTTTCATTTATGTTATTTTCTACAATGATTATTTGTATATTAAATAGTCTATATATATATATATATACACATATATATATATATATCAATAATAATAATAATAACAAAGCATTTATATAGCGCAGTTTTGTGTTATTTCACTTCAAGTGCGCTTTGAAAATGAATGAGAAATGTTTTGTATAAACCACTACCTAAATATCAAAATGTTTCGGAAGCCAAACTTTCCTCATCAGGATATTCAAATATATGCCAAAAATGTTGATATTTACGTATTTAAGAGTTGATATCACCACATATGACGGGGGTTTGCCCGAGACTCTCATTTTAATTAATTCCGACGACTTCGTGAGTACAGTATCTTTTTTTTCAAAAGGAAACACACGGGATGCATGTTATTTATATTTCAGATTAATAAAAATAGTACCTTACCATTAATTTTTTTTACGTAAAACGTTTTTTTAAATTTTAAAGACGTTTTTCAACTATAACATTAGCGGTAACGATGGAATTTTATTTTTTTTAAAGATGAATTAGTAACTTCCCGAGATACCACCGTGCAAACATCTGAGATTTTAGGAATATATCCATCAGAATTAATTAAAATACACCCCTCAGAAAAAATCGTTTTCTATGCCCGCCAAAGCAATATCGACCCTACGCACTTCGAATAGACGGCGGGCGCGCCGAAGTTTTAATACGTGTATCCGTCACATATGTCATTTTAATCGTTAGTTGCCGTTCAACATTCGGCGAGACAAGACGTGTTACAGCCCGCCGCTACGGCAACTTATTTCCTCACATATTTTATTTATTCATTCGAATACTTGAATTCTAGTATTGAAATCTTCTGTTTTTTTTATACTAGACTTCTTGTACGGGTAAGTAAAGGTATTATTTAATTTTTCCGCAACCTTATAGAACATGTTATTTTCTAGTATAAATTTATATTTTAAAAGCGCACAGTGTGTCATTTTAAATGAAATATGGACAAAGAAATAAATATTTAATTTTTACTGTTTTAAAGTAAATGTTCTATAACTGTACTATCACTTCTTAATATATTTAATACTCATTATTTACTTAATTTTAATTATTACAAAAAAAGATCTGCTGTGCAATTTTTTTAATGTCTGTGAAGGTATTATTTCGGAATGTGAAATAGCTGTCACGCGTAAAAACAATTTGTATGCAGAACTTTTTTGTATTTTTTTTGTTAAATTAACGTAATTATAAATATAAATATTAATTATTTATACATGATGTCCAGAAATTATTCGTACAAGAGGAAAATTGCTAAATCTAGTAGTCGTTTTAGAGAAACTTGAGTCCGAAGTAGTATATTCGAGTGATAGATACTCTCAGTATCATCCTGGCGAAATACCATTCATAATCAAAACGTTTCTTGAACTGGCTTTAGCTATGTTTGGTGACTAGATCCGAATATCCAAGTGCTTTCCAAACCTCCTCTTCCCCATTCCCCTCCCTTCCCCACTCCCTTTACCACACAACATACTCTGAATGGGAATGCTATCGTCCCACTGTCTCAGGACAGTTGGGACTCTGGTGCATTGACATGAAAAAAAAACCCGTGGCTTGTTATTTAACTTAGTTTTATCAAAAATGCAAGTTGCTGTTATAATTTCTTTAATACTATCACTGCTAATTTCACAATGAAAATAAATCATTCCGCTGAGGCGAAAATGACTTTAAAATTTACAAATTAAAGTGAACCTCAGGGCTAATCTATAAGCATTTGTTTCAGCTAAAATGGGAAATAAGAGGACCAAACGAGTTGTATCCCGAAAAAAATTATATCTTCAAGGAAAACGCTTATGGGAATGGAATAGGTACATAATAAATACATACCTAAAAGTAAATGTTTGGGTTCCATTATCCTTAGAACAAAATGGGACAATATCAGCTTAAATAATTTTATGTATAAATATATCGGGGTTTATCAGGATGTATCCTACAGACTTAACCAGAGGAACGACCTATATAATTGACCTAAAAATCGTTTGATTTTGGGTTTTTATTGGCCTCGAAAATTTCCACCAAAAAAATTATCACCAAAGGAAGGATGTGTGATTTATGAATATTTGGGAACTCTTATATGCTGCAGATGATTTAATTTTTCCACTGTAGGTACCATGAGTTTCCAGACACCATGTAAATTATATTATTACCTAACTAATGCTAACAATAAACATAATTTTCACAAACGCAGTTAAATATCATAAAGATTTATTTTTTTATTTGTCCAAAAAAATTGTGATGTGTCACACTGTGCAATAATTTTAAACTACAGACGAAACGTGCGTCGTAAAACACGAATTTTTGCGCCTCCTCCCATCGGTCTTTAGGAACGCCCTTAACCAATTTTAATTTAGGGTAATGTGTCGTCTTAATTGAAGTTTATACAAAACATTTCTTAGTCATTTTATTAAATTAGTATATTTTCATCAAAATAAAAATCATCAAATTAAATTTTTATCAATGCAAACTTTGGTGAAAGTTTCCAAAAACAAAGCATTTTATATTTATTACATCCGGAAAAAATAAACAATAATAAATAAATAACATAATATACGAAGGAATAATACCCGTCCTTATTCATTTAAACCAAGACACAAACGATTTTATTTTAAAACCGAAATTCAGCCGCTTACTGCGCGTACTCACAGATGGCAGGCATTTATGCCCATGATTACTAATCATGCCTGACATCTGTGATCTCTGATCGAAATCTTCATGCTATTTAATACGAATTTTGTTCAATTTACTGTGAATTTGTCAAGATCTGGGGCCTGTTTCCGGTCATTATCCCGAGGCTTAAGACAACTGCGGTTCCGGTTCTCTTGGATGACAGCTGTCATAAAACTTAATACTTATTATCATATGCATTAAATGTGTACTTTAAACATTATTAGTGAATCATTTGTCACATAAATAATACCACAAATTAACGTTTTTTTGTAAAATACGTATCCAGAAGCCTGAGTAAAAGCTCGAATTCTAATGAGGAAATTCAATGCTTGGGGTTGAAATTGGTTTGCTCGTATCTCAGGCAATATGAGAGTTATAAGCCAAATTTTTCAGGTTTGTTGCCAGAATGTTGACCTAAATAAGGTGAAAAAAAATTTATTACGAAATTCAATGCTTGGGGTTGGGAGTGGATTGGTGATATCTCTGACTTAATGGCGGCGATTAATAATTATTTTTTTTGGTTTTGTTCTCAGAGTGATTGCCTGGACAAATCCACATCCGCAATAACAATTCCGTAAAAAAAACGACAAACGCAACATTCGGGAAGAAATGTCTGCGATCATTGAGGACCTTCAAGGATTGGGGGTCGAGATTTGATAGCTAACATCTCAGGCGATGAGGCAGCAATTCAATTACGGTGTCGAGTTCGGTTTTGCGATAAGAATGATGAGTTCAATTTCGTGGAAAACGCCTATGAAAGCAACATTCATAAAAAAATGTCTAAAAGCATTGAGTATCATCAATGAAGGGTCCAGAGTTGGTTCATCATATCTTCGTTGATTCCAATGTTCTATACTTTTTAATAAGAATGATAGTCTGAATGTGATTCCGTGAAAAACTACGGTAAATGCAACATTCGTGAAAAAATGTGGATAAAATATTTTATTGTATTTTTTCGCAGAATCATGTTTAGATCATCATTCTTATGTCAAAACCTAAAACCGGAATAGAATCCCTGCCACAGGGCCGGAGGTATCAGAAATCAAATCTCGACCCCAAGCCTTGCCATCACTCAATTAATTTAGACAAACCTTTCACGAATGCGGCTTTTGTCAGTTTCTTTCACGGAATAACATTGAAACCATTATTCTTATGTAAAAACCGAAAACACTACTCACATCGGTGCCAAGAAGCCTGAGAATGAGCAATGCAATCATTTCCCCAAACTCGATAAATTTATAATTTTGTTCACGAATGTCGCCTTTGTCGGGTTTTTAATGGACTCATATTTGTACTATCATTCTTAGTTCAACACCGAAAACCGGAGACAAATGGTGCCATAGAGCCGGTCTCGATCCCAAGCCTTGCATTTCCTCATAATTGTTTATTTTTTCAATTCATTCGTTTCGCTAAAAAGCTGTCGAACTTCACCCAATATTGATTATATCGACTTAAGAGTGGTGTTTTTTCTATTCAGCTCCATTGAAACCATAGTAAACGATACCTCACTCGACCTCAGTGCCGTGTATTACTGTATGACCAGAAGTCGGCTGTTTGTAGTTTTTTTTAATGTTGGGTTATGAATTTATTTATCATCTTCCACTTATTGTGGTCAACTGAATAAATGATCGTACAATTTTCTTTCAAAATTCGTGGAATACATTTTAGTTGAGACACGTTTATTTTTTTTAAATAACTCCCTCCACCACTTTATTTTAACCTTTTTCTGCATATCTTCATTCTACTACCAAAATGTTGTACCATGAATATCAATTTTGTCATTTATTTTGTTCATGTTGGGACTATTTTTCCTGTACTGTTGGGATGGTGGAATGTCCGAGTTTAAGTATTTATGTCTATGGTAAAATTAAATAAGACTCTTAAATAAAATATTTTATTTACAAACATCATGTTCATGACTTTTTGTGCTAGGTAATAACATAATAATATGTTGAATTAACAATTATAGACACTAACTTACATTTTGTTAAAATTAGATTTGCACTAAAATTGTGTATGTGTTATTTAACGAATGATTTCCGTAATTTTATTTAACAAAATGGCAGAAAATTAATTTAAAATGAGTTAACAGAAATTTAAGAAACATAATATTTTTTATCAAATAATTATATGGTATATCTATTTCTTTATTTTTTCGTAAGAACACTATGTTACTGATAAAATTATCACATTTCCTACAATAACGTATACTATTTACATTTTATTTGCGTAACAATGTACGCTGTGACTAGTTTTCCGGAAAACATAATACCCTGGGCATAGAAAATAGAAACAGATAGAGATATGAGCATAGAAGCGTGCCGGTTGTTGCCCAACTATGATCAAACTGCACGGACTATCAAATCAGTATGCCAAAAAAAAAGGTTATTCGTTTTGTGTGTAGGTAGGAATAAAGGCTAGTTCCACACCACTGTGGATGGATGCGATTTGCAGTACATTGGGTAAACGATGTTTTTTTAATATATGTAATAGTTCATAGCCCATCTCCTTGTTTCTATTATCTAGGACTCTCTTCAATACTGCTTCCGATAAATTTGGATTGCCACGGAATAAAAAAATTTGGTGCATCAAGGCGTACCGCTGATAGCTCCGTTGTTAATTCTATCTCACGAACGAATCGGGAAAGGGAATTTGCAACGGCACTCTTAGCGGCAGGATCATATATTTAATAATAGGCAATAGCAAGCTTGGGCACTTGAAATCGAAAAACAAAATTTAGGGAAGACAAGCAAAATAAAAAGGCATCCTGACTTCATTTGAAGTTTGATTAAAAGTTGTTTAATTTGTGTACGAAAAGTTTGTCGAAGAATCTAGAAATGTGCACTTTATTAAAAATAATATTATTTTACTAAAGTTAGGTGCATGTTCAAGCGAAATCACCCTAATAATAAGCCTAATTTTTCTTTAATGAAAATTTAACATAAATTTTCAAATACGGTCCTTTCTATTTTACACAACGACGTGTACGTCTAAAAGAGCATGAGTTAAATAATTGCCAGTCTTAAACATAAACGCATATTTTGTAGCATAAAATCTTTCATAACAATAACTTATATTAAAAAAATCTTTCACGAGGTCAATACATATTTGGTACTTTGACTAGAAGTCACATGGGCTATGTTTTACTTCTATTATTTTCTAATTAGGTAACATTCGCCTCCGGGCATTTGATTTTAAAACCTTATTTAACATCTTAATTAAATAATAATAATAAAAAATGCTAATTTAGTTGTAGATTTCCTATTTACAAAAACCATAATAATTATATACGTTATATATATATATATATATATATATCAGTATTATGAAAAAAATAGGTTAATCTGCAGATAAAATTTGTGCTATTTTGTGTATTCATCACTTTTGTAAAAATTAACGAGCAAGATTACAAAAAAATATAGAATTTCACTATTCCAACAAAATTGTCTTCAATAAATAATTAGAAGTGCCAAAAAAATTGTTGAATAACGGAATTAGTAAAATTTAAAACTGTTGAAAATATAGGTCATATTGATTCTTATCAAGAATCGCGGATTGTCATAATAGAGTTACATTTTTACCTTTCAAAGTGATATTCCCAATTTCTTTTCATCCCCACGCATCATGAGATATATGAATGAGGAAAATAACTATTTGCATCACGTTTCCATTTTTCTGGTAAGCATCAGAGTTATTAAGAGGAACGGCTGCGCGGCCGGTTTCATTCGAAACTTAATTTTGGATTCGAGGCCAAAGTACCCACCCAAACTGAATGATATTTTTTTTTAAATTAAAGGTATAGTAAATATCTAGTACGGATTAGAAGTATTTTTTATTTTTATGTTAAATTATGAAATATAGTTCATTAAAGAAATCATTTTTTCATGTTTTTAGAGGCAACTTTGGAAATTATTTGCGGGTTAACGGTAGTTTTGTTTAATTTTTCATATTTGCTATGTAAATATGATTATATAAAATAAAACATCTTTTTTTTAATATCTTTAAAAAAACATTTTTTCGCGCGATTTGTTAAATTATGTACGGCAGATTAGCGTTCCAACGTAAATTAGTCATTTTAAATTTAAATGTCAGTCCATCGTAATCCTGATTTTAACACTTTTAATTTTTAATTTTATATTTCATTATATTTTCATAGTAAAAGGGGTATTTAAAAAAAAAATTATCACCCCCAAATAATTGCCAAAGTAGTCCCTAAAATCGTGAAAAATTATATTTTTGTAATGTCCTATATTTCATAATTTAATACATAAATAAATAAAATACTTCTAACCCGTATTAGATATTTGCTATACGATGATTTAAAAAAAAATCATTCGGTTTGCCAATTCAAAATTCAGTTTTGTATGAAACAGGCGGCGCAACCGTTCCCCTTAACGGTTATTATTTGTAGGTTGACAGTAAAAAAGTTTCTGATAAAATATTTTTAAAAATGACATTTAAGTAAGTACCCCGGCGTAACAAACAAAACATTGAGTTATAAGCTTTTTACAAAATAACTGTATTTAAAAGTAATCTAAAATGTGAAAATAATTTCTTATTTTTAAAAAATAGTTGCATTAAATAATAATAGGTAGGTACATTACTATAAATATTATCTTGCACAGTCTTCATCGTCACATCACAGCAGACACAACTCAAAATCGTTAATTCTTTTAGGAATGATGAAAAACTAACGAATAGGTACACCGTTATTTGTAAAAACGTTATTCACTAGTTAAGTGTACTTCGTGATTGAGACAGGCACAAGCGACTAACCCTGCAACAAGGTTGCACTACACTTGTCTTGACAGTATTATTTCAACCATTACATCAAGCGATTTGTACATTTTCTACACTGACGACTAGGTATAAGAACAATATAGCTTGATCATTATGATAATCATCTCCAGAAAAATGTTTTAGCATGGCACTAAACTAAACACTTCACATTTATTCATTGTAAAAGTAAGCAAGTTTAGCATGGCACTAAACTAAACACTTCACGTTTATTCATTGTAAAAGTAAGCAAGTAAGATAAATTTTCGTGTTTTTACGATTATTCATCTCAATTTTTGTGTGATGATATACTTTTATTACATTTTTTAAATACTTCGTTACATCCACAGTTATTTTGTCTGTTACTTGCCTTTGTCCTAATTTCTTAAAAGTTTTTCACTAGCTTCTGTTCAATTAGTTTTCCTAAAAGCTTTTAAACTTCGTAGATTATCTTTAGCATTTTCTCTTCTGTTCCGCATTTTCCAGAAGGCTCTTCCCCCTCTTTTGGTCGAATGTAGCTATTTTATGCATATACAGTTTCATTTGTTTAATCTTTGGCCTGTTTGGTCTTTCTCTGCACCCTTTTGGTTTACTCGTTATCTCCACCTTCTTCGAAGTCCTGATCTGAGTTGGCTGGTCCCCGGTTTCGCCAGGATCCCGTAGTACAGATTCCGTTGCCCCTCCACCACTGAGACACGTCTCTGTAACTCTTAGGCTGGATGTCGTCATGCAGCATGGCGCACACACGACACCAGAAGTATGTGTTGATGAGCGTACCAGTACCCTGGAAGAGAAAATATAAACATACTTATATTTCAAAATTACATAAACCCACAACTTTATATAAATCATAAAAACATGCAACTTTTAACGTATAACCCGCCCTTGAGGTGATTTTCACACGAAAACGGCGCTATAGAAGTAATCTAATTATTATTATTATAATGGAATACTTCTTTCTTCTAAATATTAGTTATTTGTACATTTAAGTTTACAAAATAACTAATTATAACTTATTTACTACTACATATAGATAATAGTAATTTAAAAACTAATCGATTTTTTCTTCCTTAACTTAATGTGCTTTTTACAATTTATTTTAAGGCGATGCAATGGGAAGAAATGCAAAATCAACCGAAAGGTTTAACAATTTGATGGCCTAGAAATATCATAGATGATTTAATTAAATACTGCAAGTAGAACACACCTTGGCCTTTCGTTTAACCGGGCATTTTTTATTGTGTCTTTTTATAAGCCTAGAAAATGATAAGGTATCAGACATTAAAAAAATGTTTATAGCGCAAACTCTCCTACTTATGAACCCCTTTTCTGATATTGTCATATTGTTCATTGTGGTAAATTAAGTTTCTTAGATTATGGCCGTAAAACATTTTAATAATTATGTCTGATTAACAGAATAGAATAGAAATACGCATTGATGTTTTTTGAGTAAATCGAAACATGCGGCCGATGTTAAGCGGGAATCTCAACCTTGTCGCCACCTTCATAAGGAGCGTGTGATTTCGTTAGAATTTTAGCCGGTGGATCGCCTTAACTTTATTAATTGGTGCAATTTTGATTGGGTCCGGCAGAGCATTATAGGATTTCATCCCTTTATAAAATATGCTGTTTTAAGAATTGGCATTGTTCTTTTTCGGTAGTCTAATTTCCTTACATGTTCTTGGATCATGTTGTAAATAATTTTGTTGGAGAAATATTTTGGTAACAAGTTGTTCCTGATTTTATGTTTAAAAATCAATGTGTTCAATGTCAGGATTTGTTTCACTGTTAGGCAATTTAATTCCTCTAATATTTTAGCTACTTTTGAATATCTATTTCCCTTTAGTATTATTCCCATTGCTCTATTTTGGAGATTTTGTAATTGGTTCTGTTCTCTGTAATTACACAAGGAAAAGTCTCGTTCAGCAGTAGTTAAAATGTGGAGCAATAGTAGAGTTGTAAATTGTAAGTGGAGTCTTTCTGGACATTTTTGGACGTATTCTTTCCAAAAAAATCTGACAATGCAAGTTACAGCAACTGGGACCCAAGAAACTACTAAACGTAACGTTCGACCAAAATTCGATGCGCTATATTTTTTTGTAATTTTAGACGCTTGCACTTGCATCCTGCTTGCACACACTCCAGTAAGGCTCTGCTATTAAGATGGAGAGAAATTCATCGAACACAGTAGCAAACAAATAAACTTTATTACCAAAAACTCACCCAGCCTTGAATCCATGGAAGCCCTGATCGAGGCCAGATCTCATGAATTATTTTATTTTTATTTTTATTACTTACCTTCCATTTAAAGTATGTGTTGTATAGCTCATCATCTTTATCAAGTCGATGAAGATATTCTGCCAGTTCCCTCGGACTCTCAAACTCATCCACGTGTATGTAGGAGTTGTAGGGAGCGGCCACTTCGTAGTCCTCCGGTCTGGCGCCCATCACGATCGGCAATATGTTACGGCTAGAATAAACATTGAAACGTTACTAACTCAAGCACAACAACACAAGAAAATCAACATAACCACTGAATATATCAATTTGGCAACCCAAAATGGCAAAAACAATTTAAACGTCTTTGACTATATGGTCAACGAATACTTGAATACATTATACCATTGATATTTAACAATTTGCCATAGGAATTTAAAAACAATTGACGAAATTTTTACTGATGTTAAAGTATTGGCTTTTGAAAAATGACCTCATGTCAATACATACAAAGGAAAATAACATCAATATGTTATTTTCCTTTTTCTTTTGTTGTCTTTTAAACAAATATAATTGTTATAAAAGTCGACGGGCGATTCAGTCGACTTTCGCGAGAATCGAAGTGACATTCATTTTTGAGCGAAAACGAAACTTGAGGTCTTAAGAATCAAGTATGGCCGATTTTAAAAAATCCGACCTTTAGAGAAATACTATACCTTTTATTGTTGAACTAAACTCCTGCTGACAAGCTACTTGCAGTGGCTCAGCGGGTACAAAATCCCATTGTATGAAAAATAATATTATACAATTCAAAAATACTTTTTTTTTTCTAAAACCAGCAATTTCAAAAAATGGACCACGACCTTGAAAATCTAATTGAGTACGTAAGCATCGTGCGATGCTATAGATACAAATGTCACAATGTGTCGGGTGACAGGACACCGAAAAGTATGATCAAGTAGATGTCCCCAGTCAACTGGTTTCACCTCTTCAACGGTTTGCCACTTGAAAGTGGGAAACCGTTGAAGAGGTGCACAGAGTCCGTGGAAAAATATTGCAACTGGCTGGGAACCACAATAGGATTGATGACGAATTGTTAGAAATCGGAGCTAGTGGAGAACATTTGTGGGGGACGTCAAACCCCACTCTGGGAAATAGCGCCCTGATGATGAAATGTAAGCCATAGGTACTATAGAACACTGATTATCATAATTACCCCAAACCGTTGACGAAGAACTTCTCCGTGATGTAGTCTCGACAGTTGGAGTTTTCAAAGGCGAGGTAGAACTTGTAATCCTTGTCGAGGATCTCGAAGCACTTGTCCGCGTTGTAGCGGGGACAGCGCATGGTCCCGCAGGCCCCGTAGATGTCCACTTGAATATGCTTCCCGAGCTCGTTGGCGTACTCGAGCCGATGGTTGCGGGCGCCACAGTTAGACACGAACCAGGCCACCTGAAAATCACCAAAAATAGTTGTTAAGGTAGGTACTAATAGAAGTTAGAATATGAAACACCTGAAAAGGTTTGATTTTTCAGGAACGCATCCGGTGACCAAATTGAAGTTTTTTTTACAAATAGTAGATTATTATTGAAATTTTTCTTTCTGTAATTTAAACGCGGCTGTAAATACTTGAATGGAGATGAATACGTTGATTCAGTGGCGTCATCCAATTTCCATATAAAAAAATTTCAAAAATATTTCTTTCCAATTCAAACTGTAATCCAACATCATCACATTGTTGGTAAGCGAACTACACATGAAGAAAATTTTCAAGGGTAAACACATTTCCGGCTGACACCGATTTTATTGCGTTAGAAATGTCAACAAATTCCACGTTGGAAACATGTTAAATCTGACGCATAAAAGAATTTTCATCTGATTTCTGATGCCATTATATATGAATGTGTAAGATCTATTATTTTGATGAAGAACAGGCAAACACAATAAGAAGAGGAAGGGCTTCGCGTCCTGTTTAATACACAACTTAATTTTGGATTTGAGGCCAAAATACTCACCTCAGACTTTTTTTAATCAAAAAGTATAGTAAATATTTATTACGGATTAGAAGTAATTTATTTATTTTTATTTTACATTATGAAATATAGGCCATTAAAGGAATTAATTTTTCGCGATTTGAGAGGCACATTTAACAATTATTTGGGGTGTACCGGTGATTTAAAAAAAAGTTTTACCCCGCCTACTTTGAAAATATAATGAAATATAAAATAAAAAATATATTAATATAAGCATAACTGTGGACTTTAAATTAAATTAAAAACGACCAATTTACGTTGGAACACAAATTGCGTAGATAATTTAAAATACCGACCCGAAAAAACGTTATTTTTTTAATGTTTTGCTTTTATATTTTTATTTACATAATCATTTACATAGCAATGAAAATTAAAAAAAAAAAGATAAACCCGCAAATAATTTGCCAAGTTGCATCTAAAATTATGAAAAAAACAAATTCATGACCAATTATAAACAAAAATAAATTAAATACTTCTCATCCATACTAGATATTTACTAAACCTTTAATTAAAAAAATATATATCATTCAGTTTGGATGGGTATTTTGGGCTCAAATCCAAAATTAAGTTGTGTATGAAACAGGCGGCGCAGCCGTTCCTCTTAAAGCGACAATCGAAATGGGATTTATGGACTGCTACAGAATTTTATTCAATCGAAATACATCACCATTCTCGCCCGACCAAGCGATGAACGATAAAAAAACCTCACTTCAATAATATTTTCCAAACAATTACCAAATGAAAAAAATATGTTTTAATTTATATTATGTGAATTTTTAGGGTCGAAACATGACCAACAGTTATTATTATTATTTAAATGTCCTAAAAAGGTCGTTGTACGCAGTCACAAGCAGTTGGAATGTATTTCACTTTCGGCGGATATTTTAAAGATAAACTAAGTTTTTTTGGAAATCTAACCGGGATAAGAACGTTAATTTTTGGATGGTTTATTTATTTATTTATTTGTAAGAAACAAACGGCTTTTAATGCAAATTTATGAAGTTTTACAAAAGGTAAGCCAACAAAGTTTCTTATGCTAAAAGTGGTTCAGTAAAGATGTTTCATTAGAAAAAAACAAAATAAGAAGGAAGGGGGGAGAGGAAGAGGAGGATAGGATCGGGACAGGAGATGCTCTCGATACATTTTATACTCGTGCGTAATCAATTTGTGGTCGTACGTATTACTGCGGTTCGATATTTTGAAAGGGTATTGTGAAGAATGTCGATATTGTGAAATTGTGCGTTATATTGCGCACAAATACGGGGAATTAGAGAATTTATCCTAAGATTGGTCCTGATGATTGTGGTAGGTATGGTGTATCCATAGGTTAACCATTTTTAATATATATATTTTTTTAAATACGTATATTTTCAATTGATCAGATAGTCTTAATCCAAACTAAGTGCGTGTAGAAATATTTGTTTACGTAATCGATAAGCGTGCCTAGTTTATGATTTATTGCACCACGTAAAGTAATTTCCTATCTATTTGGTAGATCATTTGTTTACACGGCACTCACAAGTGTACACAATATTTGGTGAAATGTAACATTATCTTGATAAAGTGGACTTACAAACAAGCACTAACAACGTTGATGTTGAAATGAAGTTTCTTTTACGATAGCGTTACACGTGGATATGGTTCTGACCACATCTGTCTCCGATTCAGGACTGGTGGATTCAAATACCACCCGTTTTAATAAGCAATTTGCCGAAATATGTTTTGATATTGCGGTAGTCAAGATGTGACAAAATCTCGTTAGCTCGTACTTCACCGCCACGTCCCATATAAACGTGTGTATTAACAATCATAAAAAAAACATCACGCCTTTGCTCATGTGTTGGCAAATTTTGGAGAACACCACACAACTGTCATGTCACATAGGTACTCTTTTTTTCATCCAGTGCCATCGTCTGACGGGCGTACTGTTTGGGTTATTTGTTCGTGCCATGTCTTTCCAGGACGCTCTCGCTTTCTTTTTCCATATATTTCTGCTTGATTAATTCTTCTGACATTGGTTTCTTCCTTCATCTTATCTACATATCCAATATTTTTACTTAGGACCGTTTGCTTTCCTGCATTCACCTTCTCTAGACGTCCTTATTAGACTTCCCGTTTTTAGATGACACACTTTATCCATTTCCACAAACTCATCCCCTTACTCAAAGATCATTATACTACATAATAATCTCTTTTTAAAATCGCTTGACTCCAGTCTTTGCACTTACTTTGCAATCATCCTGAAATCTGCATCACTGATGCGTAAAAACTTACAACATTGTTCTGTATACACGCTTCATTCTCCAAAAGACGAGAGACTATAGATCTTTCACACTGTTAAATAAGTCATACCTTTTTCGTTTTATTCGTGGCGTAGTTCCTGTCCATATTCTCGTTCTGCGTGACGTGGGGATTATAGTAGTACCATCTCTCGTAGGGCGTCACGATGTCACTGTCTCTTCTGTAGGTAGCCGTCCAGTTGAATGCGTCAGGGTTCTTTATGTTGGGGGTGTGGTAAGGACACTCGAGATGATACAGCATCCATATCTGGTAACAAAATAAACATTTCATACCTGACCTAAAAACAATGTGATAATATTTTGAAAAGTGCTTTTTTATAATTTTTTTTTTCAAAATGGATGGAGAAACCAGTGAAGAAATTAGGTTTCATGTTTTAAAATAAAGGAAGCTATCCTATATAGATATATACACACATATATTCATTTTCTAAAAACACTCAAGATCTCAATGACAAATGAAAAGCCACGTGTAAATGTGATTCTAAATTGCTCCTCTGTCCATTTTATTTATGAATCCAGAGTTCATTGCACGTGTGGAGACAATATTATTTTGTAATCTTGTAAGTAGCACCAAAGTAACATAATAGCTTACCTGGTTCTTAGGCCTCGCAACGTTGGGTGGTATGAAATGATCCTTAAAAATTATGGCATCAGCATCTATCGTATCTTCGTGATCAGCAGATATACTGCACGTGCTAACAGGGCAAGAATTCTGCTTGTTGAACACGTTCCTTCCTGGTTTGACGTTCCACGCACCCAGCCCATTCGGCAGAACTATCTTCTTCAACTTTGGGTTGTCTTGGTTTGGCACATAGTCCGGAGGGACGAACATCAGCTGGTCTGGTATTCTGTCGTCTGGGGATTCTGCAGGGAAGAGTCGGGCTACCCTCCGGTTTGTTTGGAGATCTCGGAGGGCACTTCCTGGTCTTCTGACTCCTCCCTTGACGAACCATGGCCGGGGAGGTGGCGTGTTCAAATGGGCCTCACCTATTGCACCATCGATGGGGTCGTATTCGGGCCCTTTCGATGCTAGAAACTGTAAAGAAAAACGTAAATTCGTTATATTACGACCCTCTCACATATGTGTCACCGGATTTAAGGTAAATAGCACCATTGGCTTAATTCGTCTGGCTTCCAAGTGTTTCCGGAAATTCTTTGTTCAAAAATAAATTTCCGGAAGTAGTTAATAAATGTTTTCCGTGAATAAACTATCGTTTGCTAGTCACGTGTTTTAGAATTATTGGTAATGGAATATTTTTATTAAAAGATACTCAAAAGCGGTAGGCACCGATACTTTTTTTTTAAATAATCAAAATTTTGTTTAATGCTATTGCCAGATGAGAATTAATTTTGATAAGTTTAGGTTTTTTTTTTTTACATGAATACCGCACAAGAGTCTCCACTGCTCCCAACCGTCTGGAGCCAGTTAGACTGTGGCATCCCCAATTGGGGAATGTTGTGAGGCTGAAGGTATTGGGGAGGGGAAGGAGAAGAGGAAGAGGAAGGTGGGGAAACACCTGGCTATTCAGATCTAGTCACCAAACACGACTAAAAGCCATTTCAAGCAACGTTTCAATTCTGAATGGTGGTCTTTCACCAGGGCGATATTCAGAGTATCTTCCACTCTGGAACGTGCGCAAATATACCATATATTATTTTTAAATTAATTAATTGTGAAACAGCACAAATTAATTAAATAAAATTTACTTGCGCACGCCGGTATTTGAACCCGCGACCTTCGGATTCGTAGTCGAGAGCCTTACCCCTCCACCATGGAGGCCGTCATGTAACTCCGTAAGTACGCGACTTAATTACAATAATAATAATGCACTAGCAGATTAAACCCCGCTGCCGGGGATTTTTGGTGCATTTTCGACATTGCACACCCCCGCAGGGACATAGTGTGTTCATCGTGGTACGAATTGAATTTCGTCACTTTTGCGTATGAAAATAAATTACCATTTCTACTATTCGCATCTACACGGCGATTAACATAGGACTCTACAACATTAATAATGTAAGATTTTCATATTGCATCAAAATAACACCAAATATGTTATTTATTAAACTGTTTTTTTTTGTATAAATATTGTGTTATGAATCAATGTTTATTCCAACAACAAACAAAAATATAATATAATTGGCGAGTTAGATATCGCGTTGTAAATGTGTATATTGGTAAGTACTATAACTAGTGGCGGTTTTCTCTAAAGAGCGTTCGTGCAGTGAATTCCCATAAAAAAAAGAAAACAAAACAAAACAAACACCTATAACAATTTGACCACACTTTAAACAGAGAACCATTCATATTCCGTACTAAAAATCTACCTGTTCGCCAATACTGCCCAAGAGCGAGTCCGAAATGAATCCCATACGTGCGTTTGGAATCCCGCGCGTATAGGACTATCTGTCCTAAGAAATAATTCATACAAATGACAATATACGACGGCGCTACAGCGCGAGACACGAACCTTGGGAATTTACAAGCAGCCCGGGTGCGCGACCGGAGGGATTTTTCCCCCCATAAATAATTATTCGATTGAAGTGCCACTGAGGCCACGAACCGCCTCTGACTGTAACTAGTCTATAGATTTTTTATACGTACAATATGTATAATAACTGCGTGCTTGAATTCTTTTGTTTTTAAAGCATCAGTAAGTATGAGAAGTTTATTTCTGTTGGAAACCCGTTACGGAAATTGGATGACACCGCTTTTCATATCATTGTACTACAAATAGATTGCAACATACTCTTGCCTTGAGTGCCTGTTGCAATATATAAGAAATTATTTGGAATAAGCAATAAATTCAGTCCATGTTTTTCTTATTGTTTTTGAGATTATTCATTTTACATGGTTTGAATATAAACTAATACCTATGTACATTAGGGTGGTCCAAATTTTTTTTTTTTATTATTTTTCATCTGACCGCTCCGTGAATTTGTTACATGTATTCATAGTAATAACATAGTAAAATTTCAGCGAGATGGCTCAAGTAAAAAGGGGTGCTCAATCGAGTGTTGTTTTTGAAATTTTTGTGTAAAATGCTTAATTTGTACTTTTTAATATATTATAATAAAACTAATATAAAACTTTTTTCCACTTAATTTTATTTGACTGTAACCAGGTTCAGCCTGTCAAGACCATCTTCAGGCTTATATACACAAATATGGGGGAGGGTAAGAGGGGTGGTCTACAAGGATTTTATTCGAATATGTGGGTTTTCTTACAATTGTTACTAAGTGGTCTTTGGCTGTCTAATTTCTAATTATTTTGGTTTATTCCAGTAGGCATAATTACCTCGGGCTTGTAGCTTTACTTCAATATTGTTTGGGAAAAACCTTAAAAGTACTTTACTCCTGCTTCACTCCCAGTATTCGACGTGCAAGAAAAAAAGCGAGAGCCGAATACAACTCCAATATAAAAGAAAAATTTGATATTGACTGTCCATTAGTAATTCAGTGGGACGGCAAACTGATGACCGATATAACTGGCAATAAGAAAGTAGAGCGCCTTCCGATTCTTCTCTCTGGTAATGGTTGTGAAAAACTATTAGGAGTACCTAAACTTACTGCAGGAACGGGGGAACAAATATCTGATGCTGTTTTTGACACAATGCAACAGTGGAATGTCACAAATAAAGTCCGGGCTATGAGTTTTGACACTACTGCTTCTAACACCGGTGCCAAAAAGGGAGCTTGCACTCTTTTAGAAGGAAAGACAGGATGTGATCTTTTGTGGCTTGCTTGTCGTCATCACATATTTGAAATAATGCTTTCAAAAATATTTACTCTTTGTTTTGGGCCATCAAGCTCTCCTCAAATCCCACTTTTCAAAAGATTCAGCGATATTTGGGAAACATTACCGAAGGAGGACTATGATTGTCTTGACCTCGATAAGAACGCAGAACAGTTCGCTGAAAATACTCTTGAGAGTCTTACAACCGCTCTATCTAGAGATAATCAAGTTCGTGATGATTACGAAGAGCTAATAAAGCTCACCATGATTGTTTTGAACAAACCTCCTACGAAGATACATTGGCGCGCTCCAGGTCCGATTCATCATGCTCGTTGGATGGCGAAATTGCTGTATGCTTTGAAGATTTTTCTCTTTAGAAATAATTTACAAGCATTTAAACTAACCAAGAGAGAAGAAAAACAAATTGTTCGATTTGTTAGTTTTGGTGTGCTCATCTACACCAAAGTTTGGATCGAAGCGCCTTTGGCAGCAGATGCGCCAGTAAATGACTTACTACTTTGGAAGAGCTTAAAATTGTACGAATCCATTGATTCCGAAATCAGTATAGCAGCTAGGGATGTCTTAGAGCGTCACTTATGGTATTTGTCAGATGAACTACTTGCATTTGCCTTGTTTTCTGATAAGCTGATGCTGAGAAACAGGCCATTGTTCAAAAAATAAATTATGGTGTCGGTAATCGTTCAGTACGAGGTGACTCTGCTAAGCTTTCCTCAGAGGTTACATTAGATGCTTTTGCAACACAAAGAACGTTGAAAACACTCTTAGTTCTTGAAATCAAGGACTCTTTCTTGCAATTACCTCCTGAGACTTGGAATAACAATGTTGATTACCTTCAAGGCAAAAGCTGCGTCACAAATTTGCGTGTTGTTAATGATACAGCAGAGAGAGGAGTTAAACTGTTTGAAGATTACAACACGTTACTCACTAAGACTGAGGAAGAAAAGCAATTTTTACTTCACATCGTTGAACAAAACAGAAAAATCGTTTCCACTGAAACATCCAAAAAGGAGTTAACAAACATAGTTTTGAAAGATTGCGACTAATATTATGTTAAATATTACTTTGTTACAAAATTTTATTCATATTTAAATAATTTGTATAATTATTTGATTCAAATACTTGTAATATTAATAAACCTTAAATTACGTGTTTTATTTAAAATCCTGAAATTTTGTCAAAAACTTATAATTCGATGAGCACCCCCTTGTATATAAGATAAGGGGCTGAAATTTTTAACACATCATAGGAATGGTAGGTGTAACAAATCAAGGGTACGGCTACACCTATATTTGATTATTTTTTTTTTACTATATAGGCCTGGACCACCTTAATGTACATGGTATTTATTACTTTTCTAAGATAATTTTTTTTTTATAGTTGCGAATGATGACAATTTATTTAGAAATACGTACGCATAAAAACGGGATAATTTTGTAGGACACTGAAATATTTACAAGTAGACCTACATAAACCTCAAGAACCCATGATACCAGAAATTACACCACTCATGGGTGTGCTCTTATTATCGTCTCATAATATTCGACATTTCACGTACTGACCGCATTGACATAGAGATTAAAATATTTAGTAGACCGATATCTGCTATCAATATAATGTAAATATGGTTATCAGAACACTATTGATTACCCAGGTAATAAATAGATAAGTATTCGGGCTATTTGTACTAGCGCCAACGAACGCTGTATCAATTTGGCTGCATTTTTTTAATCAGCTCTCATAAAATTTTTTTTTCTTTCACAACCGGCTTCGTATTTTTTTTTAATTTGAGGGCAGTGTTATGAAATCTAAATTCTCTTTCACTACATGTCTTCCACCGTAGATCTAAATATATACACAGGTTGTTTCAGCACGTAACCGACAAACTTTTACCAGTGAATCCTGTTATTATTATGTCATTCTTCCTATTAGTTACAAATTTGGGATTAACAAATTTCCAAGGTTCATGTCTCCCGCTTTAGCGCCGTAGTATGTTCTGTATGAATTATTTCATTGGACAGATAGTCCTATACGCGTAGGATTCATAACGCACCTATGGGATTCATTTCGAACTCGCTCTTGGGCAGTATTGGCGGACGGGTAGATTTTTAGTACGGAATTTGAATGGTGCTCTGTTTAAAGTGTGCTAAAATTATTACAGATGTTTGTTTTGTTTTCTTTTCTTTTTTTACGGGAGTTCACTGCACAAACGCTTTTTAGAGAAAACCGTCACTAAGTATAGTACTTACCAATACACAACGCAATATCTAACTCGCCAATTTTATTACATTTTTGTTGTTGGAATAAACATTGATTCATAATACAATATTTATATTGTATTGAACAGCTGTTGTACAACGTAAATTGTAAATATTTATTCTTGTGTTATTATATTTATTTTTAGTCGCTGTATTATTACTGTACAAAAATATTGTGATTAATCAACTTACCCCGGGTATATAATTAGGTACTTGAACCACAGGCCAAACGTTGTTCAAGTCTTCGCCTGCCGAAGGAATTGGGGCTAGTAGATTGCTCTGTTTTTCTGAACCCCATCCGGAGAGTAAAGTTTCCTATTGAAATGAGATGAATTACATTTTTAATAATAATATTGTTTAATTCGGCAGAAGGGAAAATTCAAAGAAATAAGATTTTTCGATTCCGGGAGAAATATAAAAAAAGGAAAATGACTACTTCGTTAAGAAAAGGTTTAAAAAATTGGGGTAATTTACTTATTTCGTAAAATTCTTTATTTACGGTTTTTAGTTGAAGTAATTTGATGAAACGGTTTCAGCTTAGTGAAGATATATATTTTAGAGAAAACAGACATCTCTTTAGAATTACATACCATTTGATAGTAGCAAATATTTAAATCTGAAAACGATTTTTTTTTACATCCACGAGGACAAATGATAATGAATAATAATGTGTACCCACTCACTAGTGAAAACAGGGAAAAGCTGAGAGCTCAATAGATAACATTAAATGATAAAAATATTAGAGAATATTATAAATGTTCAACCCGGATCCAAGATTGTATGTGAGGATAAGAGAAGGAAACATTACACATCCAAGTGAAAAAAAGAGAAGTTAGTCAATTTGGATCCAAATTAAAATGAAATAATAACATAAGCGATTCCAGATCCAAGGTTTCACGAGAAAACCGCGTAAATAAACAACAGAGTTTGGAATCGTATCACGGAAAAATAAAATTTATGGAAAGAGTCAGTATCAAGATCTTACCTGGAGAACGCTGATCCAAAAGAGAAGCAGCCCAAATAGCACCATCAACGCCAGGAACAGCCTGCGCAGAGAAACTCTTGGCCGAGGCATCGTGCATGACGGTTCAACACCTGACCTATGAAACTTTCCGCCAACGACTATTCACAACACCCCATTGCTAAACTGTCCACAAACTGAACAGTTAAAACACACACTCATGCCACTCTAGTTAATATCAAAACTGGGCGTTTCCCGTTTCTTTCTTTCTTAATAGGTTACGCTTATTCTTGAACAATATATAATATAATTGGTTTATGTTTCTTCTTTCTCCCTTTTCCAATTTGTTTCGTCGTTCCTTCAACCTTTAAAGCGTAATTTTTTTAATTGTCTTTTTTGATTCTCACTGAAACGTTTAACGTGAAACCTTGTCAAGTAATGAGCCACGTTTATTACCGAATTTTCGTTTTCCTATTAATTCCCAATCGTTAATTATGTAAGAGTGTGTTCCATCGTAAAGTGATAAAGATTTCAGATTATTTTATCGTGAGTATGATATGTTTCCAGTCCGTGTTTTTATCAGTTACCCATTTAAGGCGAGCTTAGTAATCTGGACCATCTGCGCAGTATTTCACAACTTCAGCGTGCATCTTCGTCGATGGTCCTTTTCTGAAAACAAAATTTAAACGTTTAATAAAACGCAAAGTAAAGTTTTACAATTCAGACTCGTTATTAATATGCATAGATTTTCAATATTTCTATTTTTGAAACTGTTAAAATTCCATTATAATGATTAAATAAAAGACACTTTTGTAAACACTATTCCAATTTTTATTTTTGACCGTGACCGGTTTCAGCCTGTGACGACTATCTTCAGACTGGGACATTTAATTCTTAAACTATGGGTTATGTACAATTTTGGGTATCAGGGGTAACAAACCATGATTGTACATAGATAATATTTTTCAGTATTGTTAGTAAAAGGTTGGTAAATAGTGATTAGTTTGTTTATTCTAGGATTTTCCCATCTTATATTATCGATCAGTATTCACCAACCTTTTATTATATAAATAATATAAAATCATCTTTACAATAAAAACAAATGTAACCCATCTTAATGATTTTAGAAACCCAGATTGTTACATAAAGTAATATTATTAATAAATTCAATGTACCATATATAAGTCAAGCTTTATAAAATCATGCTATAAAAATACTGAAAAATATAATATATAAGTAAAATCATGGTTTGTTACCCCTGACACCCAAAATTGTATATAACCCATAGTTTAAGAATTAAATGTACCAGTCTGAAGAAAGCCGTCACAGGCTGAAAGCGGTCAGTCAAAAAAAAATAAAATGGAATAGTGTTTAAAAAAGTGTATTTTATTACACGGCAGATACGCAAAATGATACATTTTTAAATAAAGCTTTAGGTTTTTTTTTAGATTAACCCAACCTTGAACCTATTTCATTTATAATACAATATATTAATTATAAGTAAAGTAGGTTTTTAGTTTCGTATGTTGGGTTTAAAAAAAATAGTAACCTAAAAACAAGTCTGAATTGAAAAACTTTACCAAATGTTATTTATTGCATGCAGTTAATGCTTGGTGGTAAAGCATAAAAATGTAAATTATGAAAGCATAACACCACTTTATTTATAATGGTGTTATACTAAGTAAATTTCACTTATTAAAATCACTAATAAAATATACTAACAAGCACCGATCTTTACCATAATGTCATAATATTTTACTCAGTTAGATTAATTCTAATGTCATTGAGAGAAGTGCCAGCAAATTATATAAGTCAAGGTGAACAGTGGACTCAAGAAAATTATACTTCTATCTCCTCTGGTATAACATTTTCTTGGGGATAAGATATGACTAGGTTCGGATAATTTGAACACTGACATTATATTATGCAATTCTTCACAACCTCTCTAATAAGCAAAATGATTAGAGGTTATACAGGTATGAACTGACAGTTTTCTTTAAAAAAAATGAACAACAATCGTATGACATTTGACAGCTAAATATTATTTCTAAATAGAACTATGGAGTTCGAACCTGGCAATATTTGAGGGGTTTTAGTGTTTTAGGACGCCAAATCAATAGTTCTGTTCTCAGATCATGAAAGATAAGGTTGCTATTAATTATATTTCTATCGTCAAGTCAAATACAAAACTATTTAACGAAACACACTTGATTGAATGACATTAAAAACAAACAAAAATGTTTATAATGTCATTGACTTGATTAGAATAATTTTATAATTTCTTCAAAAGATTATTAGTATTCACTTTGGGGCGTCATTATTAATAAATGAATTAAAAATTACTCTGTAATCACCACTTTATTAATATATACAGATCAACATGTTTTGACAGCGATGCTTTCTTTTGATGTACATATTAATGAAGTGGTGATTACAAAGTAATTTTTAATTCAATTTTAGTATAATTTTAATTTAAAAAATTATAAATACTACTCGTTTTTGTTTACAATAGAGTAAATTTATCTGTTTACAAATTTGAGGGGGGAAACTAATGCATTACAAATAACGTGAAGTGAAATGTGTGTTATTTAGTTTATATTGTATCCTGTTACCTTTCGGCTCTGAAATTTATTACAATAGTATTCATTCAAAAGACTTTTATACACATTGCTGTGTGTCGCAATGACATTATAATATAAATCATAGTACATGTCATTTACGCAATAGTGATGTAGGAATTCTGTAAGTCGTTTTAAATAGGTATTTATTAATTGTAATAATAGCCAAGTCATTAGAACATCTAAGAATTGAAATGAAACAAGGAACGTGTGCCTTAATAAAGTTTTTTGACGCTCCATCCTATCTAACTACCCCTGCAAAAATGTTTTAATTAGCAAAAGCTCCAGGCGTGTTGCCATCTTGAAATCTACATTTCCGATATACAGTAAATTCCGTCAGATTCCGTCAAAACTAACTTGGATATCCGTCAGATATTCCGCAGAGAACTAAAACCACGAAACCACGAACATAAGGTTTTGATTTGTAGGTTTTTGTTATGGTTTTTGTCACCAATCTGTCGGATTTAACTGTCTGTTTATCCTTTTATTAAATATTTATTTCGATTCCGCAAGAAATTCCTTTAGACACAAATTCTCCCGTTTCGGAGGCACTCCAATCCTCTAGAAATGACGGGAAATCCGTCACGATGGCGACACTGTGACAAACCAGGCGTATTTTCCTATTAAATCTTGCGACGGTCTAGAAAAATACGCTTGAGTTTTTTCACTAGCACTATGAAGGCCCAGCATTAATCTCCGAGAATTTAGATTTAGGCAAGAGGTCTGTCTAGCATCGGCTCTGAATCCCGACTGACCGCTGTTGAAAGGCAGATATGATCATTCGAAAGATAGAAAGAGCGCGCCAATGTGAAGAGCGTTTAGAATAAACAGGCGTAAGTGACAATTCTAAAAATATTAATAAAACACGACAAATTTAAGAAAGATCAAAAATCTCGAGACGAATATCTTAAGTGGCATTTAAAGAAACACCATGATTTTTTTTCAAACCTATAACATGGTAAATAACAGAACAAACCCATTTTTTTAATTTTCGGAGTATAGCTTACGATTTTTTTCTATGGAGGGAATTTCATATAATTACATTTTCAGCCCGTTGACTGATTAGAGATTATCTTCAAAATTATATTTATTAAGTACATAAAACCTCCAGTTTTTAAGGGATATTTGTAATATATACATAGACAATATGTTTTGCAGAGCCTTAAGGGGGCATTCCCCTGTGAAGTATGCACCCACTACACATAAATAAGGATGAAGGATTTATTCCGTGGTATACACTGTTTATTTATTGGAAAGGTGTTATCAGAAATTAGCTAATCTATGTTTGCTCAATCCTTCATAGTGTGTAAGTACGTTGATAAGTTATCTGTCTATATGGAATATAGGAATATACATTTTAGTCATAAATTGCAACACATGTATCTAAGAATAAGTCCACAATAAAAATTAAGAATTATTTATCCGATATCTCGACGGCCTCCATGGTCGAGGGGTAAGGCTCTCGACTACGAATCCGAAGGTCGCGGGTTCAAATCCCGGCGCGTGCAAGTAAATTTTATTGAATTAATTTGTGTTGTTTCACAATTGATTCATTTAAAAATAATATATAGTATATTTGCGCACGTTCCAGAGTGGAAGATACTTTCAGTATCGCCCTGGTGAAAGACCACCATTCAGAATTGAAACGTTGCTTGAAATGGTTTTTAGCCGTGTTTGGTGACCACATCTGAATACCCAGGTATTCCCCACCTTCCTCTTCCCCTTCTCCTTCCCCTCCCCAATACCTTCAGCTTCACAACATTCCCCAATTGGGGATGCCATAGTCTCACTGGCTCCAGACGGTTGGGAGCAGCTGGGACTCTTGTGCGGTATTCATATTAAAAAAAAAAATGTGCCGATTTGTCTACGGAAAATGCGGGGAGAAATTCCCCGCTACCAGGCGTCGGTGATTTAGTCAATGTTGCTTGTTATTTACTCAACCTTGATTGGATTAAATAAAGGAGAGTACCAGATTATCATAGACGTATGAGGTTTTTATAGCAATACATAGTTTTAAAAATACTTATAGAAAGCATTCAAATCTCAATTTGTGTAAAATGGAGGAGGCGATATGCATGAGAGAAAAACGGCAGACGCAATAACTCAGTAGTAAGGGTTAGAGTAGACGCTCGAATTACAGCAAATTTTTAATTTGAATCCCCGCCGTGACGGTATATTTTTGTATATTTTTCGAATCAATAATATTTATACACAGTTAGTAGCAGTTGCGTGCGTTGCTCTATGACCAAAGGTAAGCTGTGTGTAGTTTTTAGGTTCAGATATGAATTGTGTATTGAATATTTGAATATGACTATTTTATTATCATCTTCCCCTGATTGTTTTGGCCAACTGAGGAAATGAGAGTACAAATTCCATATATTCATGGACACAATACATTTTGATTAGAAATTTGACACCTTTTTAAAATTTCCTAAATTGTTATGGTTCATTTTTCAGCTTTATGAACTGCACGCTCCTGATTAGTAGATACCTAATCGGCTTTGTTCGCATTTCATCACATTTTTCCGGTTTTCAGGAAAATTCAACACACGTATGAATCGAACATAACATAATTAACCTTTTATTATTAAAAAATAAATAAAATTAAAGTACGCTGATTTATGCGTGTATTGAATTATCTGCTCACCTTTTTATAAATGAAATTTAAAAAAAATTGACGTTTTTTTCACACCAAATGGGTATATATATCTATACTCCGTGGATCTTTGCAAAAATTACGTTGCAGATAGAGTTTGGCAAACTAAAGAATGCGCTTGACACTTCGGGTGCTGCGCAGCTTATACGAAATTATTAGGAAATCCAGAATGCTGATATGTGATGTTTTCTGGTAGACCTTGTCTCCTACCAAAATCGGTTTCCGCGCATCGGCCATCAGGCGCATTCTCTTGTTTGCCGAGTTTAGTAAGAAATCGTGGACACATATACCGTTGTAATTTTGTGAGGCATAAGCACGCCGTTCGAGAGATGTTGCTGCTTCAGCACAGAATTCTGTCTTATAATTCAGATGATTAATAAACAAAAAAAAATTTATTAACATATAAACAAATAAAAAAATTCAATGTGAATCGTATTATGTCGAATAACGTGAAATATTGGGTAAATTGCAATTGAAACAGAAGATTAGTCAGTATAATACCATAGGAAGCCTTCGTGCTTCGTGATTCGTGTAATATTGAATATTTTATGATGAAGTTTTACAAGTCTAGCTTTATTCATGCCATGACTACAGATACTTTGGATTATTATGGTGTAGTAGGGTAGTTTTGTAACACCAGCTTAGTTTTGGTTTGCTTATTGATTTTCCCACGGAATTCACCTCCTATCCGTATTGATTTTATTATGTAAAAGTAATTTTAAGCAAAGTTAAGCAATTAAAATTTGGTAGCTACCTTACCCATAAGTAGGAATGGTGGAAGTATGTTGGAATTTATCTGTGACCTGAATTTTGTTTGCATGATAGTTTTACAGTGGTAAATCCCTTATTTTTTTGAGAGCATGATAGTTTTACCTTGGCAAATCCCTTATTTATTGTACGCATGATAGTTTTACCATGGCAAGTCCCTTATATATTGTGAGCATGATAGTTTTACCATGGCAAATTCCTTATCTATTGTGAGCATTATAGTTTTACCGTGGCAAATCCCTTATATATTGTGAGCATGATAGTTTTACCGTGGCAAATCCCTTATTTTTTGCGAGCATGATACTTTTACCGTAGCAAATCCCTTATTTATTGTACGCATGATAGTTTTACCGAAGCAAATAACTTATTTTTTGAAAGCATGATAGTTATACCGTGGCAAATCCCTTATTTATTGTGAGCATGATAGTTTACCGTGGCAAATCCCTTATCTATTGTGAGCATGATAGTTATATCGTGGCAAATCCCTTATTTTTTGCGAGCATGATAATTTTACCGTAACAAATCACTTATTTTTTGTACGCATGATAGTTTTACCGTGCCAAATCCCTTATCTATTGTACGCATGATAGTTTTACCGTGAAAAATTCCTTAACTGTTGTGAGCATGATAGTTTCCCCGTGGCATATCCCTAATTTTTTGTGAGCTTGATAGTTTTTCCGTGGAAAATCCCTTATCTATTGTAAACGTGATAGTTTTACCGTGGAAAATCTCTTATTTTTTGTGAGCATGATAGTTTTACCGTGGCTAATCCCTTATTTTTTGTAAGCATGATAGTTTTACCGTGGCTAATCCCTTATTTTTTGTGAGCACGATAGTTTTACCGAGGCAAATCTCTTATTTTTTGCAAGGATGATAGTTTTACCATAGCAAATCACTTATTTTTTGTGTGCATGATGGTTTCACCATGCAAATACCTTATCCATTGTGTGCATTATAGTTTTACAGTGGAAAATCCCTTACCTATTGTGAGCATGATAGTTTTACCGTGGCAAATCCCTTATCTATTGAGGCCATGATAGTTTTACCCTGGCAAATCCCTTATATATAGTGAACATGAGAGTTTTACCATGGCAAATCCCTTATTTTTGTGATCATGATAGTTTTACCGTGGCAAATCCCTTATATACTGTGAGCATGATTCTTTTACCGTAGCAAATCCCTTATTTATTGTACGCATGATAGTTTTACCGTGGCAAATCCCTTATTTTTGCGAGCATGATACTTTTACCGTAGCAAATCCCTTATTTATTCTGACTATGATTGTTTTACCGTGGAAAATCCGTTATATATTGTGAGCATGGAAGTTTTACTGTGGTATATCGCTTATTTTTGTGAGCATGATAGTTTTACCATAGCAAATCCCGTGTTTTTTGCGAGCATGATAATTTTACTATGCCAAATCCTTTATCTTTTGTGCGCATGATAGTTTTACCGTGAAAAATTCCTTACCTATTGTGAGCATGATTGTTTCCCCATGGCATATCCCTAATTTTTTGTGAGCTTGATAGTTTTTCCGTGGCTAATCCCTTATCTATTGTGAGAATGATAGTTTTACCGAGGCAAATCTCTTATTTTTTGCGAGGATGATAGTTTTACCATAGCAAATCACTTATTTTTTGTGAGCATGATGGTTTCACCATGGCAAATACCTTATCCATTGTGTGCATTATAGTTTTACCGTGGCAAATCCCTTACCTATTGTGAGCATGATAGTTTTACCGTGCCAAATCCCTTATCTATTGTACGCATGATAGTTTTACCGTGAAAAATTCCTTAACTATTGTGAGCATGATAGCTTCCCCGTGGCATATCCCTAATTTTTTGTGAGCTTGATAGTTTTTCCGTGAAAAATCCCTTATCTATTGTAAACGTGATAGTTTAACCGTGGAAAATCTCTTATTTTTTGTGAGCATGATAGTTTTACCGTGGATAATCCCTTATTTTTTGTAAGCATGATAGTTTTATCGTGGCAAATCCCTTATCTATTGTGAGAATGATAGTTTTACCGAGGCAAATCTCTTATTTTTTGCGAGGATGATAGTTTTACCATAGCAAATCACTTATTTTTTGTGAGCATGATAGTTTTACCGTGGCAAATCCCTCATTTATTTGCGAGCATGATAATTTTACTATGCCAAATCCCTTATCTATTGAACGCATGATAGTTTTACCGTTGAAAATCTCTTATTTTTTGTGAGCATGATAGTTTTACCGTGGCAAATCCCTTACCTATTGAGGCCATGATAGTTTTACCCTGGCAAATCCCTTATAATTTTTGAACATGAGAGTTTTACCATGGCAAATCCCTTATTTTTGTGATCATAATAGTTTTACCGTGGCAAATCCCGTATTTTTTGCGAGCATGATAATTTTACTATGCCAAATCCTTTATCTATTGTGCGCATGATAGTTTTACCGTGAAAAATTCCTTACCTATTGTGAGCATGATTGTTTCCCCGTGGCATATCCCTAATTTTTTGTGAGATTGATAGTTTTTCCGTGGAAAATCCCTTATTTATTATAAACGTGATAGTTTTACCGTGGAAAATCTCTTATTTTTTGTCAGCATGATAGTTTTACCGTGGCAAATCCCTTACCTATTATGAGCATGATAGTTTTACCGTGGCAAATCCTTTATTTTTGTGATCAGGATAGTTTTACCGTGGCAAATCCCTTATATACTGTGAGCATGATTCTTTTACCGTAGCAAATCCCTTATTTATTGTACGCATGATAGTTTTACCGAAGCAAATAACTTATTTTTTGAAAGCATGATAGTTATACCGTGGCAAATCCCTTATTTATTGTGAGCATGATAGTTTACCGTGGCAAATCCCTTATCTATTGTGAGCATGATAGTTATATCGTGTCAAATCCCTTATTTTTTGCGAGCATGATAATTTTACCGTAACAAATCACTTATTTTTTGTACGCATGATAGTTTTACCGTGCCAAATCCCTTATCTATTGTACGCATGATAGTTTTACCGTGAAAAATTCCTTAACTGTTGTGAGCATGATAGTTTCCCCGTGGCATATCCCTAATTTTTTGTGAGCTTGATAGTTTTTCCGTGGAAAATCCCTTATCTATTGTAAACGTGATAGTTTTACCGTGGAAAATCTCTTATTTTTTGTCAGCATGATAGTTTTACCGTGGCAAATCCCTTACCTATTGTGAGCATGATAGTTTTACCGTGGCAAATCCCTTATTTTTGTGATCAGGATAGTTTTACCGTGGCAAATCCCTTATATACTGTGAGCATGATTCTTTTACCGTAGCAAATCCCTTATTTATTGTACGCATGATAGTTTTACCGAAGCAAATAACTTATTTTTTGAAAGCATGATAGTTATACCGTGGCAAATCCCTTATTTATTGTGAGCATGATAGTTTACCGTGGCAAATCCCTTATCTATTGTGAGCATGATAGTTATATCGTGGCAAATCCCTTATTTTTTGCGAGCATGATAATTTTACCGTAACAAATCACTTATTTTTTGTACGCATGATAGTTTTACCGTGCCAAATCCCTTATCTATTGTACGCATGATAGTTTTACCGTGAAAAATTCCTTAACTGTTGTGAGCATGATAGTTTCCCCGTGGCATATCCCTAATTTTTTGTGAGCTTGATAGTTTTTCCGTGGAAAATCCCTTATCTATTGTAAACGTGATAGTTTTACCGTGGAAAATCTCTTATTTTTTGTGAGCATGATAGTTTTACCGTGGCTAATCCCTTATTTTTTGTAAGCATGATAGTTTTACCGTGGCTAATCCCTTATTTTTTGTGAGCACGATAGTTTTACCGAGGCAAATCTCTTATTTTTTGCAAGGATGATAGTTTTACCATAGCAAATCACTTATTTTTTGTGTGCATGATGGTTTCACCATGCAAATACCTTATCCATTGTGTGCATTATAGTTTTACAGTGGAAAATCCCTTACCTATTGTGAGCATGATAGTTTTACCGTGGCAAATCCCTTATCTATTGAGGCCATGATAGTTTTACCCTGGCAAATCCCTTATATATAGTGAACATGAGAGTTTTACCATGGCAAATCCCTTATTTTTGTGATCATGATAGTTTTACCGTGGCAAATCCCTTATATACTGTGAGCATGATTCTTTTACCGTAGCAAATCCCTTATTTATTGTACGCATGATAGTTTTACCGTGGCAAATCCCTTATTTTTGCGAGCATGATACTTTTACCGTAGCAAATCCCTTATTTATTCTGACTATGATTGTTTTACCGTGGAAAATCCGTTATATATTGTGAGCATGGAAGTTTTACTGTGGTATATCGCTTATTTTTGTGAGCATGATAGTTTTACCATAGCAAATCCCGTGTTTTTTGCGAGCATGATAATTTTACTATGCCAAATCCTTTATCTTTTGTGCGCATGATAGTTTTACCGTGAAAAATTCCTTACCTATTGTGAGCATGATTGTTTCCCCATGGCATATCCCTAATTTTTTGTGAGCTTGATAGTTTTTCCGTGGCTAATCCCTTATCTATTGTGAGAATGATAGTTTTACCGAGGCAAATCTCTTATTTTTTGCGAAGATGATAGTTTTACCATAACAAATCACTTATTTTTTGTGAGCATGATGGTTTCACCATGGCAAATACCTTATCCATTGTGTGCATTATAGTTTTACCGTGGCAAATCCCTTACCTATTGTGAGCATGATAGTTTTACCGTGCCAAATCCCTTATCTATTGTACGCATGATAGTTTTACCGTGAAAAATTCCTTAACTATTGTGAGCATGATAGCTTCCCCGTGGCATATCCCTAATTTTTTGTAAGCTTGATAGTTTTTCCGTGAAAAATCCCTTATCTATTGTAAACGTGATAGTTTTACCGTGGAAAATCTCTTATTTTTTGTGAGCATGATAGTTTTACCGTGGATAATCCCTTATTTTTTGTAAGCATGATAGTTTTATCGTGGCAAATCCCTTATCTATTGTGAGAATGATAGTTTTACCGAGGCAAATCTCTTATTTTTTGCGAGGATGATAGTTTTACCATAGCAAATCACTTATTTTTTGTGAGCATGATAGTTTTACCGTGGCAAATCCCTCATTTATTTGCGAGCATGATAATTTTACTATGCCAAATCCCTTATCTATTGTACGCATGATAGTTTTACCGTTGAAAAACTCTTATTTTTTGTGAGCATGATAGTTTTACCGTGGCAAATCCCTTACCTATTGAGGCCATGATAGTTTTACCCTGGCAAATCCCTTATAATTTTTGAACATGAGAGTTTTACCATGGCAAATCCCTTATTTTTGTGATCATAATAGTTTTACCGTGGCAAATCCCTTATTTACTGTGAGCATGATTCTTTTACCGTAGCAAATCCCTTATTTATTGTACGCATGATAGTTTTACCGTGGCAAATCCCTTATTTTTTTGCGAGCATGATACTTTTACCGTAGAAAATCCCTTATTTATTGTGACAATGATTGTTTTACCGTGGCAAATCCATTATATATTGTGGGCATGGAAGTTTTACTGTGGTATATCGCTTATTTTTGTGTGCATGATAGTTTTACCATGGCAAATCCCGTATTTTTTGCGAGCATGATAATTTTACTATGCCAAATCCTTTATCTATTGTGCGCATGATAGTTTTACCGTGAAAAATTCCTTACCTATTGTGAGCATGATTGTTTCCCCGTGGCATATCCCTAATTTTTTGTGAGATTGATAGTTTTTCCGTGGAAAATCCCTTATTTATTATAAACGTGATAGTTTTACCGTGGAAAATCTCTTATTTTTTGTCAGCATGATAGTTTTACCGTGGCAAATCCCTTACCTATTGTGAGCATGATAGTTTTACCGTGGCAAATCCCTTATTTTTGTGATCAGGATAGTTTTACCGTGGCAAATCCCTTATATACTGTGAGCATGATTCTTTTACCGTAGCAAATCCCTTATTTATTGTACGCATGATAGTTTTACCGTGGCAAATCCCTTATTTATTGTGACTATGACTGTTTTACCGTGGCAAATCCATTATATATTGTGAGCATGGAAGTTTTACTGTGGTATATCGCTTATTTTTGTGAGCATGGTAGTTTTACCATGGCAAATCCAGTATTTTTTACGAGCATGACAATTTCGATATGCCAAATCCTTTATCTATTGTGCGCATGATAGTTTTACCGTGGAAAATCTCTTATTTTTTGTGAGCATGATAGTTTTACCGTGGCTAATCCCTTATTTTTTGTAAGCATGATAGTTTTATCGTGGAAAATCCTTTATCTATTGTGAGAATGATAGTTTCACCGAGGCAAATCTCTTATTTTTTGCGAGGATGATAGTTTTACCATAGCAAATCACTTATTTTTTGTGAGCATGATAGTTTTACCGTAGCAAATCCCTTACCTATTGAGGCCATGATAGTTTTACCCTGGCAAATCCCTTATAATTTTTGAACATGAGAGTTTTACCATGGCAAATCCCTTATTTTTGTGATCATAATAGTTTTACCGTGGCAAATCCCTTATATACTGTGAGCATGATTCTTTTACCGTAGCAAATCCCTTATTTATTGTACGCATGATAGTTTTACCGTGGCAAATCCCTTATTTTTTTGCGAGCATGATACTTTTACCGTAGAAAATCCCTTATTTATTGTGACAGTGATTGTTTTACCGTGGCAAATCCATTATATATTGTGGGCATGGAAGTTTTACTGTGGTATATCGTTTATTTTTGTGTGCATGATAGTTTTACCATGGCAAATCCCGTATTTTTTGCGAGCATGATAATTTTACTATGCCAAATCCTTTATCTATTGTGCGCATGATAGTTTTACCGTGAAAAATTCCTTACCTATTGTGAGCATGATTGTTTCCCCGTGGCATATCCCTAATTTTTTGTGAGCTTGAAATTTTTTCCGTGGAAAATCCCTTATCTATTGTAAACGTGATAGTTTTACCGTGGAAAATCTCTTATTTTTTGTAAGCATGATAGTTTTACCGTAGCTAATCCCTTATTTTTTGTAAGCATGATGGTTTCACCATGGCAAATACCTTATCCATTGTGTGCATTATAGTTTTACCGTGGCAAATCCCTTACCTATTGTGAGCATGATAGTTTTATCCTGGCAAATCCCTTATCTATTGTACGCATGATAGTTTTACCGTGAAAAATTCCTTAACTATTGTTAGCATGATAGTTTCCCCGTGGCATATCCCTAATTTTTTGTGAGCTTGATAGTTTTTCCGTGGCAAATCCCTTATCTATTGTAAACGTGATAGTTTTACCGTGGATAATCCCTTATTTTTTGTAAGGATGATAGTTTTATCGTGGCAAATCCCTTATCTATTGTGAGAATGATAGTTTTACCCAGGCAAATCTCTTTTTTTTTTCGAGGATGATAGTTTTACCATAACAAATCACTTATTTTTGTGAGCATGATGGTTTCACCATGGCAAATACCTTATCCATTGTGTGCATTATAGTTTTACCGTGGCAAATCCTTTACCTATTGTGAGCATGATAGTTTTACCGAGTAAAATCCCTTGTTTTTTGTGAGCATGATTGTTTTACCCCTACAAATCCCTTATTTTTTGCGAACATGATAGTATTACCGTTGAAAATTCCTTATATATTGCGAGCATGATAGTTTTACCTTGGCAAATCTCTTATTTTTTGTGAGCATGATTGTTTTACCCTGGCAAATCCCTTATCTATTGTGAGCATGATAGTTTTACCGTGGCAAATCACTTATTTTTTGTGAGTATGATAGTTTTACCTTGGCAAATCCCTTATTTATTGTGAGCATGATAGTTTTACCGTGGCAAATCACTTATTTTTTGTGAGTATGATAGTTTTACCCCTACAAATCCCTTATTTTTTGCGAGCATGATAGTATTATCGTTGCAAATCCCTTATATATCTCTTATTTTTTGTGAGCATGATTGTTTTAACTTGGCAAATCCCTTCTTTTTTCACGATTCTTAAAGTTTTTTTTTAAATTTAACAATACCACGGTTTATTTTATACGCCGCCTGGTTTCGGAACAACCGTTCCTTCATCACGGAAAAAATATGTACTAACTTAACAATATTACAAAATTATATATATAAGGTGTCGAAGAGAGGGTGGTGGCGTGACAAGGGTTTTTTGTTCAGGTATACCCATTGTAACAATTAATCTGTGAGAAATAGTTAGGCGGCTGGCTTAATATGAACTCACTGCTAATTTAATTATTAAAAATAAAATCTTAGAAAAGACTCTTAGTACGCAACACTTTTAAATACTGAAATGAATTTTTTGTTAGCGGTACACAAGAAATATTAAATGGAATAAATTATTTCTGCAAATTTAATGCTCAATTCCTTCAAGAAACTTATATAAATATAATATACTATGGTAAAACTAAAAAATACAGTATTTTTATAAGTTTCTTGTAGGACTTAAGCTTTAAACTTACATTAATAATTAATTCTATTTCATATTCCGTGTGTACACCAGTATCTCAATATTTAAAAGCATGAAGTGCTAAATCAGTTTTTTTTCTCAAATATTTGAATTATGGCCATATGTGAGGGCGTATTAGGTTTCGTTTAACCTTAACGTGTAATGCTTCATTAATTTCTGTCTGTAATAGTTCCTAAATAAAGAAAAAATTCTAAATAGTGACAATTTGGGTAACTGTATAAACACAAATAACTATTTACAAAATATTACAAACTCCAACGGCTCGGCGGGCTTTGAAGCAAAGAATGGACGGTTAAAAACCACGTCGAATTTATTTATGACATCTAAAAGAGATCGAAATGACAATCTAGTCTCTTTTAAGGGACGACATCTTCCCAACAAGCCCTCCATTGATTTGCTTGGTGCAACCTTAAGTGACCAGCTCAGGTATGAGGGCTCCATTGAATCCAAAGTAAAGTTAGCCCTCAAAAGCTGGGCGTACTGTATAGAGGCCGCAGATACTTTAATAGTACACAACTGCTGATCCTGTATAAATCGCAAGTACTGTAGAATTTTTCAGCCACCTCTGGTCGGGAGTCCTAAAATATCTTTAAAAAACCCTGTACAAAAACGGGGGAAACGAAATCGTGTCTCTGTGTTTCCTCCCTCCTACAATACGGGTCTCTTCAATACCCAGGTTCATTCCTTCCCATCCTCTAAAAGACCCTACACACAGCATCTCCAAAGATGGCAAAGACCTTGAGGGAAATTATTTCCCTCGTGGCTTCCTGTGTGGATTGAATTACAGTAAAAAAATATTCTAAAATGCTTTTCAAAACTGCTTAAATGTTTTATGATTTTTTTTAATACATTTTAAAATCGGTACATATTTTTTAAAGCTGTGATGAAGACATGTTTTTAACACAAATTATTTTGGAGGTATGTGTAGAGTGCTACAATTTAAAAATAATTGGTTCTAATTATCGTACAGTCATAAAACGCATTGCGACAATATCATAAGTATCCATTGTGGGAACCCATTTACTAGCCTAACCTTAAAACCTGACTGCTAACTACTGGTAAAGGTAATGTAGTCCACTTTCATGTTAATGTATAACAATATAGTAATAATCGCGTGTTTCGTGTAAACCGTTCATTTGAAAAGAAGCAGGGATGATTTTTTTTTTCACTTAAAAAAAAGGTAAGAAGTTTTTTTTGTTAAATTTTATCTTTGTCAAGAACATCAGAGAATCCACTTTACTTCGTGACCTGAGTGCATGGTATGCCTTGGAAATAAAATTTAGACATTTAATAAAGTGGAACGATTTTTTTAAATTACTGTTTACCAACAAGCTACCCATTTATTTGACGGTTAGTTTTAAGGAAACAATTATAAACCCGATTATATTAACTTTTGTTTATTAATATTTTGTTTTATTTTGATTAACCATCTAATAAATGTGTATTTTGATTTGTGTATTTCAGAAATCCAAAAAATGCCTCTCCGTGTAATTATCCTCCTTGCAAAGCGTTAAAGAATAAAAAATATATATATATATATATATATAAAATTGTCTTAGAATATGATGTAAAATCGTTACCTTTCAGTTTGGTTAAAGTCAAAAATATGCATTTGGATCATTATGCTTTTTAAACTTACTTAAATTTTCCTATGAGTCATCTTGGTGTTGTCATTTAAAACCTTTTAAACGATCGCAGCACCCTCAATTATTTTTTCTTTCTTTTAAATGTCTGTAATGTATCTAGTTTAGTTTGTTAGTACCTATTTTGGCCGTCTGCATAGATACTCGATGTAAATATGTACCTACCTGCCACCAGGAAGGACTATTTTTTTATCTTTCGATAATCTGAGTGAGGTATTTTTTTTTAAATATGTGGTTTTCAAAATAAACTCCAAAATATAGTAAATCAAATAGTAAAGTAAAAACAATTAGAACGGCTTTTAGCCACATTTTTACCTTAGTCTTTTACAAACAGTGGCAATTCATGACTTTTTAGTATGCTAGAGTGCTGAAATTGAAAAATTTGACGTTATTGATTTTGTTACAGCCTTTTTTATATAAAATCGATTTTTTGTATGAAGGTCTTTCAGCAAACCGGAGCAGGGCACCGCCAGACTCAAAATATTCACACATAAACGACTATTTGAAAAAAAAAATCATTTTCGGCTACAACAATATCAATAAATTCATTTTTTTCATTCTTAGCACTCTAACACACTAAAAAACCACGAGCCGCCACTGGTTCCAAAGCTTTTTAAAGTAATACTGAAAAAGCCCTTATCGGGAAAGGCTAAAATTACATTAATTTATATCATTGTTGATGGTAGAAGAAGTCTGAGACGCCCGAGGAAGACATGACACGATCAAGTGAATCAAAAACTTGAGTCTGAATAACAGAAGGGTATGTATGAGACGATGCATGACAGTGAAGTGTGCGATCGATGATTGTTAGTTGGTAATACATATTTTTATTAATATATAACGCTATTTCACCAAACACTTTTCGTCAATAATAAATAAGACTAATAAACAATAACGTACGATAGTAAAATGATACTGATAATTCCTTGAAATCGCTACTTTTATCTCACATATTTCACCGCACAATTTACTAGTCTTTTCCTGAGCACTGACCACACTGTTTTTCACTGCTATGGGGACCAAAGATAATACCCTTATCACCAATAATTATATGACATTTAAAATTATGGGACATTATTGTGTTTTATGTTGGTGCCATTAATTGTTTTTTTATCGGCGCGGGTCGTAAACAGAAAAACTGTACGTTTAACTCCGGGGCAGTTGAATGATAACGAGAGAAATAAAACATTTAAACCATCCTTCAAACGCTTCCTCCGTGTGCGTGCTATATAATACAGGTGTATTAATAATGAGCAAACAGTAAAAACCCTTTTTTCAGGGGTAGTGATTTTCATTGAATACGAGTACATCCAAAAGTTTTTGGATTGTAATTTAGTGTGTAAAAAGCCCAAATACTAGAAAAAATCTCAGTTTTATAAAAACAAATTGAAAAGCATAATCTTTTCGAATAAATATATTGCCATCCGTCAAAAATTGTCGATAATACAGTCATACAAACTTTTTAAAATTGTTAAATGAAATTAACATACCACTTTGTTGCAAAAAATTACCGCTACTAACGTTTTGTTAAGTTTTGGTTGGGTGATTTATCGCGCTTTCGTCGATACATTAATTTCGTTGAAATAATATCTCAAATGATCCATTATCAAAGTATTTTCTACTTGTTTACAAAGGTTTAAATTGTTACGGTTATTTTGCCTCATTCGTTCGTTCGTTGCTTGATTCATCGAAGTTATACTGTATTGCATTGTGCTCGAATTCGTAGGTATCTGTATAATGAAACACAGGGAGATTTTTTTATGAAGAACTTTTTTATAATTAAATTAATTTTAATTGCTGCAAACCCAGTTCTACCCTTTCCCAAGCCACCAATTCGACTTTCAGAACTTTATTTTTCGGGTAATTTTTTTTGTGCAATATGCGTACAACGTACATTTTCGTGTATTTCTTCGCTTGTGATTTCATAAAAACTTCATACAAAAAATTGTCTATAATTTCAGGTTATTTACCTGCTAAATATAACCTACCTGGGAAAGCCCAGGCAGGAACATGAAAAATAGTTATAAATTTCTTAAGAGAATCTAAGGGACTAAGTTATAATTGGGTGTTCAGTGTGCATCTAAAAACGATTAATTATCAAAATTACCACGCCATTTGTGTTGTAATATGGTGTATTTTAAGTTTTCATTAAATTTCAGTTAATAAAATTAAGAGATGCGACCAGCAGCCAGCGGTAGTACGAAACTTTTCTGTTAATTTTCCAAAACAAACAGATTTAAAGGCCATCCACTTCAACGAAATCACGCGCTCCTTATGCAGGTGGTGACAAGGTCGAAATTCCCGTTTAACATCGGCCGCATGTTTTGATTTACGCAAAAAAACGTCACCAAAACGCGTGTTTTATATTAATTTGTAAAGCTTAGGCATAAATATTAAAATGTTTTACGGTCGTTAGTATACGACTTAATTTGACAGAATGAACAATACGACAATATCGGAAAAGGGGTTCGTGAGAAGGAGATTTTGCGCTTTAAACATTTTTTTTAGGTCTGATACTTTATTTTTTTCTAGGATTATAAAAAGACACACCAAAAAATTGGACGGTTATACGAAAGGCCAAGGTGTGGCCTACTTGCATTATTTAATTAAATGATCTATGATATTTTAGGCCATCGAATTCTCAAACCGAAAACACGATTTTGCATCACTTTCCACTGCACCGCCTTAATAGAAATATTTTTTCTCGTTTTTGTTTATTTCAATAAATTTCCTGCTATAACCCTGGAAAAGCTTATTGCAACGTACTCTTTCTGCAGCGAAATATCTTTTTAACGTTTTTTAAATTTATTTCTCATTTAAAAAAATAATTTTTAAATTAACATATTTAATCGGTTGCATTACTGCCAATCTACCTTTTTAATGGATTTTGCTCATAAATCACGTACGCCTTTGTGATTTATACCTTTAAGGTGCTAAAAACGTGAAGTGCGGGAACATCATGTAGCTGGACAAAGTAATATATCAATCGTAGGTAAAAATGAACAGGTCGGCCGGTCCTATTATACGGTCCTAGCGGCATAAAATACGCAATTACCGGTTTATCACTGTTCACTGTCATTATCAGGTTGACGTGTTGCCATTGCGGTATAATTTCCTTTGTGGAGCGCTACATCGAATTTGCATGTGAAATGAACGCAGCATCCTTTATGTTATGAACTAATTGGAATTAGAAGGGGGAAATCACAAAATTCAGAGCACAAAATTAACAATGGAAGTGTTGGCAACACTAAATAATAATAAAATAGTTGCGACACCGAGCTACTACCTAGGTAGGTGGGTACTGCGTCTTCATAGAAAACACTAATGGCGTTTCACTCATTAGCTGAATGCAAATTGAAAATGGAAGTGTGTGATTACAGATCTTCTTTTTTTTACTCTTGAGAGGTTTATAATAATAATAATAATTGGATTACTTCTATAGCGCCGGTTTCGTGGGAAAATCACCCCAAGGGCGCTTTACAATTACTTTATATAACATATCACACGACGTACAACCAATACCTTACAGCTAAAATTTATTACTAATGACTTATAAGTAAGACTTAGAACTATTAACTTGCAACTAAGACTTATAGCTAGGGATTAACTACTGAGATTAGTGACTTACATCCATGGCTTACAACTAAAAGTTATAGCTAGTGACTTACAATTTAGACATAAGTAGGTATAACTAGAATATAAACCTAACACATATATAGACCTAGTATATATTTATCACTAATACGAATGTTTATGACCAAGTGCATATTTTATATATGTGAGAAAGAGACAAAGTTGTATAACCGCTTTGTAATGAAAATATGTTTTTATAGTGTGCACTGTACACAATGATAAGTCACTTTGCAATGCAACGCTTCGATAGTACACCGAGCGCAGGTATTTTCTGTTATGCTACATATTCTATAGAATTAAAAAAACATATTTTTTAAATCTTTTATTCTAGTGAAATTCTCCTCTATAAAAGCAGATATATTAAATTGGTAAACGGATAATTCAACGCACGTATCAATCGGGACAGTTTTTAAAAGTGATATAAAGTCATTAAAAGTACAAACGACAACAACAAAAAAACTAACGCGATAACTTAATCTAACCTAACCTAATAGGTATTAATTTATTTTTTTTACGAATATGGTTATTTTTTTAAAAATTAAATAAATATTAATTAATAAATTAATTAAACAATATGCTTTGTATTCACCACTTTATTAATATAAAGATAACTATGGTATTTTTACATCGGAAAGACTTGTAGAAATTTCAGTATTAGAGTTAAGGAACACCTAAGGTGTTTAAATAATAACAACTATTCTGAATTTGCAAATCATATTTTAGAAACCAATCATTCATTTCATATAAATAAAGGTTTAAAAAAATTACATACAACCCGTTTACAATTAGACAAATTTGAAATTTTACCAATCATAAAAAGCGTTCATAGTGAATTAAAATTAATAAATAATCAAAAAAAAATTGCTATATCTTCAATTTGTTATTGTTATTTTTTTATTAATTTACGGACCAATGTCCAATTACACAAAATACATAACACGAAATGAAATAAAGAAGAACTACAGAAAAGGAACAAACAGCACATACATAATGCAAGAATGAAGCAATGACAAAAATACACATTTGAGAGGACATTTAAGTCAAAGCCTGAACAAAGTTTTAGTAGAATCCATGATTTTAGAAATTCTAAATGATAATCTCAGATTCAATTTATTTTTTATGACTTATTGAAGTTTGTAAACCTCATTGTAATATTTTAATCATTGAAGAAGATAATATTAACACATCCCAAATGAACCACGAAACCGAAAAATTAATTTCTGTTGTTTTTTTCATTTGGGATATGTTAATATTATCTTCTTCAATGATTAAAAGATAATCTTACAGTTCTAATTTCGTAAAGCCCTACAAAAGTCGTTTATACTGGTACCAAAAATTTCTTGAGTTAACAAATTTCGGCATTCTGGACAATATTAATAATAAAAATTATTTCTGATGCAAATTTGCTATCCAATGTTTTATAATATATATATTTTTTTATAAACATTTTTGATTAATTACTTACCTACTTTAATCAATTTTTGTTAATGTTTATAATTTGTCTATTGTGTTCTAATGTTTATCGTGTGCCTATACTTGACAATATTATTTTTAGTATTACTCCTCATGAAGAAAACTTCGCTTTCGAAACATATAGATATCTTTATATTAATAAAGTGGTGAATACAAAGTATATTATTAAATTAATTTATTAATAACGACGCCACAAAGTGAATACCAATCGTTTGAAGAAATTATAATTATTAATTAAGTTAGGTTAGATTAGGTTCTCGGGCTAGTTTTTTTTCTGTAGTTTTAATGACTTTATATTACTTTTAAAGGTGTGCCAATTCGTACGTGTATTGATTTATCGTGGAAACAATGAATATTATATATTCTTATTGTTTAACAAAACATAATTTCACTTCGTAGAATCTTTTTAAATACAATTTTTTTTATAAAGATATGTATTAATAAAAGATTGGTTAAGACAACCATTTTTTTTAAATTATTTTTGTTTTTAATTAGTTTGAAAGTGGCTTTGAAGGGCCGAAACAGCTGTCGCAATAATAAAAAAAAGTAAAATACTCGCAGAACATTATAATTATATTATTCAATTTTAAATACTTAATTTTTTTTAAATAATACTCTTATCTTATTTTAATATGTAACAACATTTTTCAGAAATGGATAAATAATAAAGTCGGAATTTTTATTTCTTTAACTAACGCGAAGTTAGCATTTTCCACAAAAACCTGATGTGCTCACCCATTTAATAAAGTTTTTTTAAAATTTTCAAAAAACCTTTATTTATATATAAAAATAAAAAACCATGATATACTATGGAATATGAATAGGAACAATATTACATTCTGCCTACATTTGATTATTCTTGTATTAGATATTGCAGTTGAATCTGCAATTTTGGTAATTTATTTCTTGAATTAGTCACATATTACGTACGATTGTGTGTGTTCATGTATTTTCCAGGTGATAAAAAGGTTATGTTATCAGTATAATGTAGAAAACAACGGGTAGATAATATGTACGTTATCTATATACGGTCCAACTTGATTATAACGAGCACCAGGGGATCGACTGAGTCTGCTCCTCATAGTCGTTATATTAGAAAAAGTTTTTTTTATAAATCGTATGTACCTACCTGTCCATCCCTACTATCAATATATTCAACAAAGTATTATATACTTTCAAAATACGGGTATACTTATTAAATAAAAATGTTCATTTTTATTGATAAAATTTATAATCAATGATTTTTTTAAAGAATTTTCCTCCGTGCTTCTCATTTTTCCCATATAAAACGCATTATAAATCACCTACGAGTAGTTCGAGGCTTCCAAGAAAAATATCACTAAATTGTTCACCATATTACTATCACTTGCTTACGCGTAATTTTTCGGTTGTAAACCCTCACTTGTCATATATCACTAGCTTGCGCTATTGTTATTGGTTTCAGTTGTAAAATTTTAATTGTCACAATCCACGGCCCACGTTTGTACGGCTCACTTGACTACGGAGAAAACGTTGTGGTAATTCTTGAAAACCCTAGCTGAGAATTTTTTTTTTTTATATCCTAGTATTTATTAGTTATAATTTTTTTGTTCATACATATCGCATGTCCCAAATGAAAGAAAATTCGAACAATCGTTTGCACCACACGAAAATCAAAAAAATCCCAGAATTGTGAAATCATGAATTTCAAATCAAACCACTCACCAATCAAAAAAAAATTGCATTGTTCTATTAAAAAGGTTGTCCATCACTGTTATAAACTTACCCTATGTGGGGATGTAGGCTTAGAGTAATATATATTGTTACTCTAAGGACGTAGGTAAGAAAATAAAATGTAAAAGGGGAACAAAATTGACAATCAGTAGAAAAGAAAATGTAAAAGGGGAACAAAATTGACAATCAGTAGAAAATAAAATGTAAAAGGGGAACAAAATTGACAATCAGTAGAAAAGAAAATGTAAAAGGGGAACAAAATTGAAATTTTATGTGACAATTTTACATAGTGCCCAATGGATGAGAATGTTTCACATTGCCGACAATCTTGCACAGGTAGTGTCATAAAATATAAATCCGTCCCTAAGGAGATTTAACGAAATCCCGCAAGCAGCCGTTCCGCTCGCCGCCACACTATGCCGCCACCTCTGCCTGTTATTACTTAATTCCAAAATTGATTTTTTTCTTCTTCGTTCTATTTATCTCGAATTATTTGTACGGTATATCAGAGAAGCGAACTCTTGTATGTATGTGTCTTATAACAATTGTATGAAAATATACCTGAACCAAAATATCATTGGGTAATTGCTCGTTATAGCCGTGAACTCACTATTGCCGCGATCGTTATAACTGTATATCACAATGAGAGATAAAAGTGTCAACATATTCGTATAACTTGGGTACGTACACATTTATTAACATTGGCAGACGTTATTGTTTATACTACTGCTAATGTTATATCTACAATATTTGTGCGAGTCGAAACAGCTGTTATGTGAGATAATTAATAATAAATATACTTGCCTAACAGAATTCTATGAGTAATTTAATACATTTGTTTAAGTAAAAATAGATGAGTAATGAAATACACGTCTGAGTAATATTCTAAAGACGGAATGACATAGCCAGTGTTGTGACACGATACTCGATGAATAGATAAAAGAAATGGTGCTCAGGAATGTTATTTCAGGGTTTCTAACATAGAGCAACTTAGCGAACGTTAATATCTCTCATAGCGAGCTTAAAAAGTAACTGAAGTACCGGGCCTATAAAATGTTATACTATGCCATGTCCGTGAAATACGTATCAACGAAATCTAGACTGGTGAAAAAAATTAAATCGGTTATTTTCATCTGTAAAAATAATACTTGAGTTTAATTTGATTTTTAAATAAAAGCAGGTTGTGTAAATAAAATTATTTTTTAAATCGTCAAAAATGGACGCTCAGTACTTATTGTTTAGATTCTTTGTTGAAAATTCAATAAAATAATATACCCATAAAGACAAACACCGAAAGATTTATTATTTTCAAAGAAATACAGTTATTTACTTTTATATATCACATAATAAATCGTATTGGTAAACCATTACGTATAATTTCTCCTTCGATTCGGTTTGACTAGGTTAATAAGGTCTACATTATTTGTAAAGCATCCTTGAGATGATTCATCACACAAACGGAACTGTATATTCGGTTAAAATACATTTTTTTAAATTATTGTTTTCCCGGCAGGTTTTGACCGATTCATTTTAGAAATCTATTGATTTACTAGTCATTCTATTTATAAAAATAGATCGCTTTACTTACAGAATATTATTGTACGTATTATGCATGCACTGCAATTAAGTACCTACCTACAAACATTGCATGTGGGTAGGTACTGATAAAATTACATTTTACCTTATCTGGTATTTATGTGAGAAAATTTATGCCTTCCTACACGTTCCCATCTTATTGCTTTTGGTAAGTTAACCACGAAAAACACCTAAATATTTAGCTATAGCGGGCACTTTTACCATGAGAATAAAGAAATGGCGGCATACCTGTCTTGTGGGTGAACTCAAAGACAAATAACATCCAAATTGGCGCCAACAATAACAAAAAACATTGTCAAAGGTGACTGTTTTCGCCGGATTGGGAGGTGCGAACCGAAGCGACCACGCGTTTGGACCGTTTGGTATAAATGCTGAGATGTGTCAAAAACCCCTCCTAAAGTCCCCTCCAAAAAGATAAAACAAGTCCTTATCGCGGCTTATCAGATCTATACCATGCCACTGATCTGGTTGCACGGGACGACGCCAAACTGTCAGCGCAATAATAAAAACTAAACCTTTCTGCACCTGTTAAAAACTCCTAACTTGAACGATGGAAAAAACCCAAAATATCCCAGTTAAACTTTATTAGATGAGAGTAATAATTACAAATAATACATTTATTAAATGATTTTGACGAAAGCAGTTGTTTCGTCTTCCGAAGGTATTATTGTCAAATTATCATTAACTGATATTAACTGGCAGTTATCTTAACTGGAATGCAGAAAATCGGCTTGTTTCTGAAACACCTAGAACTCTTGAATGATGAGCATTGGCGTTTTGAAATCTCTACAACTTTTTAGTTTATTCAAAATGCATAAAATCATAATTAATAACATAATTTATTTAATTTATAATTTATAACGGTAGTTATCTTTTGCAATTGTTAACTATTATTCACTTACGACACAAGATAAATGTGTCATGTTTTATGTACAGTATACATCTTTATGGGCTCATACTGCATAGAATAATTTTTTACGTACCTGCAAACATCATTTTTCGAAACGAAATTTTTTTTTCGGATCTGAATAGCCAGGTACTTCCCAACCTTCCTCTCCCTTCCCAATCTCTTCATAACATACTCAAATTCGTGATCCTATAGTCCCACTGGCTCCGGACAGTTAGAACTAGTTGCGCTGTACCTATTTTCAAAAAAATTACTAACTCAACTGTAACCTAACCTATATTTAGTCCAGATATCCTACCAATAAAACACAAACATGTATTTTGTCTTTTTGTGGTTTTCCAACAGATTACTGGCAACTTCAATTCGCAAATAGGAAACATATTTAAAAAATGAGGGAAAATATTACCAGAAATATCTCAAATACCGTGCCTCAAATTCCTCACAAAATGTATAACCCACTTAGTTACCTACAGAATTACACACAAATGTGTATTAGTAAATACAACGCTTCGTAATCTTAACATGACAAAACTTTTTGAACTTTTACTTAGCAAACACTTGGACAAATAGTAGCATAAACACGGACCAGTGGCGGTTTTCTCTAAAGTAAGTTTGTGCAGTGAACTCCCATAAAAAAGATAAGAAAATAAGACAAACTTCTATCATAATTTTATCAAAAATTAAACGGTACGCCATTCAAATTCAGCACAAAAAAAAAATACGTGCGTATGGGTAAGTTGCACGAGTAGTAAATGAAATAAGAAAATACTTCATACAAAACATGCAAGTGGCGCTTCAGCGGCAAACCACGTGAGCGTGTAAACCTTGGGAAAAAGTTGTGAATTTTTGCTTGTGTTTGGGTGCCATAATTGATTTGATAATGAAGGTAATGCCTTGTGCCGACTATTACTATCTCCAAACAAAGAAACAAAAAAACATTAATTTGATAATTTTATTTCATTCTAAACATTTATTTATTCAAAATATAAATACTGTTTTCCATTTTGAAAATATTCTACCCAAACAAACCTTTTGAATATGTAATCTGTGGCTAACCAGAGTGGTATATCTATGGGATAACGTTAATACAACATGGCGGGTTCAATGTTTTTTTACTATTAATAAATTACTAATTTTAAAAGGTTAGAGCAACAATTCAACATTTTGAATTTCATTCAAACTACTCTCTAAACCTTCCCGTCACAAATAAGAACAAACTGTGTTATTTTCAGCGAAACCTGTCCAGTAATTTTCGAGAAAATCGAGGACAGACAGACAGACAAACATTCATTTTTATATATATAGATGGAAAAACAAACACTCAATTTTTTTAAATATGGTTGATTTTCTCACTTTTTTTATCTGCGATTGAACTCCCAGTGAGATAGGCCCCGAACCGCCACTGCACAGAACACAAACACCCCACGACTTGCTCAATTAACTACACAACTAAATAATATACACTGAAGGTTTGATCACTGGATAAGGAAATAGTTTTACAACATTTTATTTACATTTCGCGGTAGGCGCGTTTAAATATGTAGTCATTTTTTATGTTTATCAGAAATTTACAAACTACTAGACAGTTATCAAAGCGCAATGACATTTGGCAGTATGTGCAACACTGCATGAAAAGTGCCTAGTTGCAGCATTAATTTCTGCGTTGATTTAACGTGATTACGCCAAAATGCAATTGTTTCATTAATAGGTATATCCCGCCTATGCAATGAACTAAATCGTGAAGACGTTCTACTCCGTAAATTGTTTTCTAAGGCTTCAAACACTTTTCATTGCGACAGATGAGTATTGTATTAATTCACTGTGTATTAATTCCTGGGAGCTAAAGTTTCACAATTGTAAAACATCTTTCTAAACTCTGTAAAGGGTAATCGTCATTCTATGAAAACAACAAGAGACTGAACTGAACAAATATCACAGGATTCAGAAAGAAACATTGAGGGACTAGTACTATATAATATTCAACAATTAAAACAGATTATAATGTATGAAGGGTATTTTCATTGTTTTTTTTTTTTATATTATCGTATATATTTGATTTTTACGCTGACTAATAAATTGATTAACATGTGTGAGTTTTGATTTGCTTCTAAAACGACATGTTATTACGAAGGCGTCTGTGACGTCACACCGGCCAACGTTTTGTAGGCAAACCTGGGTCCTGATGACAGATGGGTTAGCAACCAGTAGCGGTCCGACCGTTTAGCAAGTAACGATTTTTTAGCATTTTTACTTATGAAAATTTAATATTTTAACTTTTTTTAAAGAACAGAATCAGAGAAATAAACTTTAATTGTTCCAATACATTTATGAAAATACCCCATCGTGAAAGTACCTAAACGTTTTCTAAGGGTTTAAAATGATAGGAGTCAAAAAAAAATTACATTAGAGTAGGTGCTCGGTCATTCACACCGAAGCCTTCGCGTTTTTCCCCTTCAAGAGCGCTATCACTAACCAACTACTAACCTCTGTATAGCTTTCGTTTATCTTGGTTTTTCAAGCACGTGGTGTTTCTTCTTTAAGACGTTAATAATTTGGTAGTATCGCCAGCTTCATGAGGGGAAATTTAAATAGTTAATTAATCTAATAAAATTATAAGGATACATTCAGAGTATGCAGATTATATTATAGTAAGTGCCAGCAGATCTTTCCAAATACAAACCGTTCTGCATAGGAGCGATGCTGCCGACGTCAACTGTGATCGGATATTCCGCTTTTGTCCGCCAAGTTTCTAACTGGTTTGTAGGTTTGGTAGTTACATAGAGCAATAGAACCTTAGAGTAACAATATAGTAACAATAACGGTATATTATTACTCTAAGAATAGAACACTTTTTTTTACCACTTTTTACTGATATAATCAACATGTTTTAGTATTTCTCCAAAAGACATAAAATGACTTTGTGGAGTCATATTTATTAAATTAATAACGCTTACATTATTTAAAACCACTGAATTTAATAGGTAAATATCTACATGTTTCAAAGTCAAAGCTCCCCTCGTCATGATATATGTAGGTATATATTTTATCCTGACGAGGGGAGCTTTGCTTCTGAAACATTTAGGTATTTACGTATTAAATACAGTGGTTTTAAACAAAGTAATCGTTATTAATTTATTTTTTTTGATAGAAAGATTTGTGGTTAGACATATTTAATGAAAATAAAATAATGGGTGTGTACACTTCTATCTCTTTCTCTCTGTTATTATGTCAGATTTCTATTTCTATCTCATTTTTTCTTTGTTCTATGTTATGTTCTGTCTTATTCTATTTGGTATATACAAACACACACTATGTATTTTTGATCAGTTTAATTTTGTACCCTGATGATGCTTGAGTTAAGCGACACCGGTCGGTCCTAATAAAATAAAATAAATCTTGTGGTTATAAACAAAGTTATTGTTTTATTTTCATGTTATTGATTTAATTCACATGTTTTAAGACCAATGATCCCCTTCCTCAGAATACAGTGAGTACCTACTAGACATGCATATCTCTTTTCATATCAATAAAAAGTGATTAAAACAAAGAAATTTTTAATTATTTATATAAAAATGGTCACAACATAAATTTCACAATTATTAAAAAGCAATTACATAGACAACTTGCCATAAGTGGGCTTGAACTGGGTCCGGGGATTTTTCACTACTGATATTTTGTCAATATACTGTGCACAACTTACAATAAGATACACATAGTAAAATACACCTGTGTTTACCTCTCCGAGGGTGTGAAGTGATTGAATTTGCATAATTATCAATAAGCGCAGAATAATTTACGACATTTGCACAAGCACGTTGCAAATAAAGAACTGTCTCAGGAAACCACAAACGATAGCATCACCACAATTAAAAATAATGTCACTTTCAATAATCTCATCCATAGCACAGCGTGAATAGGAAATGAATTTTACACAATTCTACTCAATACGATATTGTTTCACGACATAATTTATTTTTTCTTGTGAAAATAATAACATCACCGACATGCACAAGAAACTAGGTACCGAACATTCTAAACACTCTCACTTTAAAATAGTACATAGCCTACTTCGTTTTGAATTTTACAAGTAAATCACAAGAATAATATGCATGCCGCATAAAAAATGCAGGTGTACCGAGGGATTCACCAATAAATCTCAACGAAAATGAATTTATTTTTACGCTAACTTGCTTACTTTGAGTATGACATATGGTACAACACGCGTTAGTAACACTAACCTCAGAAACATTTGAATTGTTTATATACCAATAGATGTACATTATACATTGTGAATGCACGACATTTTTCGTAATAAGTTTACGACAGGGCCGTATTTGGAAGAATATTCTTAAAAAAATGTGAATTTTAATGGGGTGGAATTGTTTCAATACAAATGTATTCCTAATTTGGAAGTGATTACAATTGTTTTTTAGGTGTCGCAGCCAATTTTGGGACGAGCACAATCCCCGCACAGGTGCATTTCTTACATACAGCATGATTCAAACTTGTTTTCGACGTATAAAAAAAAAAAAAAATTATGAAAGATTCGGTTGTTTCACACTGTGAAAACTATTTTTGTGAAATTTTTAAAAAAATTTCGTATATTCTAAATCAATCGTGTACACTACTTGTCCCCTTTTCGCTAATTACAATAAGTTAATAACAAAAAGATATTCTCAGTAACGTTTCGCAAGGATATCGCTGCTGAAAACGTATACATCGACGGCCTCCATGGTCGAGGGGTAAGGCTCTCGACTACGAATCCGAAGGTCGCGGGTTCAAATCACGGCGTGCGCAAGTAAATTTTATTTAATTAATTTGTGCTGTTTCACAATTAATTAATTTTAAAATAATATATTGTATATTTGCGCACGTTCCAGAGTGGAAGATACTCTCAGTATCGCCCTGGTGAAAGACAACCATTCAGAATTGAAACGTTGCTTGAAATGGCTTTTAGCCGTATTTGGTGACCAGATCTGAATAGCCAGGTATTTCCCCACCTTCCTTTTTCCCTTCTCCTTCCCCTCCGAATACCTTCAGCCTTACAATATTTCCCAATTGGGGATGCCATAGTCTCACTGGCGCCAGACGGTTGGGAGCAGTTGAGACTCTTGTGCGGTATTCATGTAAAAAAAAAAAAACACGTACACCAATACACACAATACTTGATTTTGTTGTTCACCTCAACTCTATAAATCAATTTTCAAAGACTTAACGAATTTGTTTATTGTTTCAAAGTTGATTTTGCAGATCTCTCTTTCTATTTTATAATAAGATATTATAATTTCGCTCAGTACACATAACCTAAAAAAATCCGTCCGATCTATGACGAAGTACCATCGGACGGGACGCATATATAGACCCGCACCGTGCCGCGATTTAAAAAAAAAAAAAAAAACCCCCCTCCCCTTCCCCTCTTCCCCCGCGAGAGGAATGTTTTCCATCGATTTCGGAAGACAAAACAATCTATACGCACACAGAAATGTGTATGGCAACGCTCCTTTGTTTTGTTTTTTGTGTAAATGTTTTATAAAAACAGTCGCAGTAGACGCGGCTTTAGAGAATTTTTACCGGGCACACGGAAAGCAGTAGCTTTATAGATAAGATTCTTGAACAACACGAATTTTCCACTTCATTGAAATGTAATATAAGCGAATTATTGAAGCGTTCCACTTTACTACGCTATAACACCTTAAATTAAATTAAAATCACTCCAAGTAAAGTTTGATTCTCGCTTTGAAGGCCGAAACGGCCGTAACACAACTGCTAGCAAATAATCAGAACTTGATGAAATTGTGTTTGAATTGGTTTGAGATTTTAATTACAAATCAATCAATAGTTTTTTATGTTTTATTCCTTTTTCCTCGTGATTAAGTTCTTTCCTAGACGTATCGAATCTACCAGGTCCGGCCCTTTCGTATGAATTGGATCATTTTGTTGCGGTAGATAAGAATACCGCTACAATACTTATTTATGAATAAGTTTCCCTCATGTAGGCAGCATGACATAAATATCTCCCAAAATTATCCTCATAAGTAAAAAAAACATAAAAGGTTAATCGCGTTAATGACAACATTTTTTGACCTAAATGCAAAAATTACAAATTTTAGCGTTAAATACTTTGAAATTGAATAAATAATTGAGCAAATAGTTTTTATTAATTGATAAACTAAAGTTTTTAAGACAAGATTTTTGTGCATAGCGCAAAGGGTAACAATTATTTTTATAAACAATAATTATTAGCCTGAAACACTCATCCAAATTGAAAAAACGTTCCGAGAAAAGATAAATGTCGCCGACAGGACTCGAACCTGCACCCTTCTGATTGCCGGTCAGGTGCTCTACCGTTGAGCTACGTCAACACTACACTAGTATATATTGATTAACTTGGCGGGTTTGCGATAATCCGACGTAGCTCAACGGTAGAGCATTTGACCGCCAATCAGAAGGGTGCAGGTTCGAGTCCTGTCGGCGACATTTATCTTTTCTCGGAAGGTTTTTTCAATTTGGATGAGTGTTTCAGGCTAATAATTATTGTTTATAAAAATAAATATCTTTTATGTTAGACCTGCATAGGAGACCTTGAGGGAAACCTTTGAAGATATCTATGTGGTTGAACGGAGGGTTTTTCTAAAGGTGTGAACCTGGGTTTAGCTCTACTTATATGTAGGCCACATAAGTAGAACACTAACGCTGGCACATCATTCCACAGTCGAGTAATGCAGCAAATGAAAAAAATGAACTAAAAGGTATGTCTCCATTAAGAATTCCAATAATTACACGTATGCTTGAATTCATTAGATTGTGTAGGTCCCAAAAGTTGCGATTTGCTGGTCATCTTGAAAAAATGCCAGATTACAGGTCAACAAAATTAAACATCAGGTGAGTTCAGTGAAAACATCCTGGAAACAGACCGTAGGAAGTGGTAAACCAACTGCGTAGAAAAGGACTGGAGGAAAAGGTTCAGAAACTGGCCAAGCTTGAAGATGTAAACATGAAGCAAATAACATAATTTTTCAAAGAAGCCAAACCTTTCCAAGGAATGTAGCGCCCGTGGGGAATCATGACAAAATTATATTATAGACCTTATCTCCAATAACTTATCAGGCAATGAGTTCCTACTCCTGCAAACTCCGCAATACTTTTTCTTAATCTATTTTTTTTTTAATTTTCCTTATTAGTATCTGGGGGGCGATGGAAGTAAGAAAGAAATTAATAATAGTTCAGCACTGAATTTGCGATATTAGTAGCAATTTTTTTTAAGTGACAGCATCAATAAATAAATTACGGCTTCCTACGCATTGTTACCTGATGGAAGCCGGTAGTTTGAACCCCTTGAAACAGAAAAGTGGACACTTTATTCTAATTAAAGTTTTTCGCCTCTCAATTGATATTTATCCACAATAATCTGTATTAATCTGAATGAAATTCTATTCGGCAATCGTTCTGACGATCCGTTTCAAATCTACCCAAGCCAGAAGCCAACTAAAATTGGAAGGGGTTCGATGCCGATGATTGTCGAATAAATTATTACAATTATTATTTTTATATTCCCGGATTGCGAATAATCTGACAATGCTTGAAAAACTCCTACTATCATCATTATAAGCGCAAAATGTTGCTAATGAAATGATGGAGGACTTGATATAGCAGAGGATTCGAACCCACGACACATCTAAGTGGAAACGCGACTCTTTTGTTCACTGAACTACTAAGAGGTCGTAATTTAAAATAAGTATTTAGATTTTTATTCTGATCCTCCGGGAAATATCGATTGACCGTAATACCGCCGAGGAGCACACATTTTTCTTTTTCTTTCTACAGACTTCGAATAAGTAAGCTTTAACGTACAACCGGAGACCATTTTTAGTCAGCAGTCAGCAGTAATACCAAGTGCGTGTAAACATCTTGGAAATTCATTTTCCTAATAAACTGGACATTATTTGAGGAGAGACCATCATTGCGCCTGCCCTACAAATACTGACCGTAATAATCCATGGAACAGGAACCTAGAAGCAGTATGAATGCTTGTCGTACAAGAGTTCCATCTGCTCCCAACCGTCTGGAGCCAGTGGAAGGCATCCCCAAATAGGGTATGTTGTGAGGCTGATGGTAAGGATAATGGTTGCGATCCTCGGCTATGAATCCGGAGATCACAAATAAATTTAATTTGATTAATTTGTGTTATTTCACAATTTATTTAATAAAAATAATATACATCATTTTCAGTATATTTCCGACACGTTCCATAGTGATAAATACTTTTCGTATCGTCCTGGTACAATACCACCATTCAGAATCGAAAAGTTAGTTGAAATGGTTTTAGCCGTGTTTGGTGACCAGTTCTGAATAGTCAGGTACTTTTCCACCTTCCACCTTCCTCCTCCCCGTCCCTTTCCCCACCCCATAATCTTCAGCTTCGATTGTAAATGGTTGTCTTTCACAAGGACGATACTGAAGGTATCTTCCATTCTTGGAAGTTTTTATTTATTTGTTAGGTATCCATTATAAAAACCTCATGCGACGCAGGTTCTAGGCCACGTATAAAATATTCACGTCTATTCGCTGCATAAAAGGGACCCCATATATTTTATTACTATATTATTATTACCCGTATTCTTCACCGTGAAGGTTGCCTTTTGTCCGTCACAGTGGTCCATTTAATAATTCACAAGGAAAAAGATCGATATTATAGCAGGAAAAGCTCTCGATTAATAATTAATAAAGCTCACGCGAGTTGTTCCTATGAAACTTGTTTGACCTTTCTGAAATAATTGTTATCTTAGACATGGGTCAAATAACATTATTAATTTTTAATTTTTTAAACGATCCACATGAGTAATACTAGGAAAATAGCAACGGGACTGTAAAAAATATTTTCACTGGTCTATGAAAAAACACTCTTAGTTCCTTCAAGAATAACGGTCGTAGGAAAATAATAACGAATTCAATCATAATAAATACTATCTTGAAGTGTTGCACTAAAAGGTATGAATTTTTATTTTTTCATGTGAATTCCGTACCAAAGTTCCGACTGTCTGGAGCCAATGGAATTATGACATATAGGAAGTATGTTGTGGGGCTGAAGGTCGGTCATTACTTCTTTGAAGATGCATTCATTCTGTAGAATACGTCGAAGTTTTTACAGAATACCTCCTTCCAAAGTTACAGCAGTTTCCCTGGATTTGAATTCAGTACAATGGCGCAACCTGCCATACATGCAATGTTTTAAATCGGTGTTGAAAGAAATTTTCCCCCAAAAACTAATTTAGCAAATAGGTGATATCCCATGGCCCCCCGCAGCTCAAACTTGACACCTTCTATTTTTTTTAAACGTAATTACATCACAAAAATCGAGTTCATATGAATAAACCAGCCATAATAAATTTCAAACGGTTCGCCAGCATCCCGCGTGCTTTGCGTCATATAGTTTTAAAATATTGGTGCCAGATTCGAACAATGCCAGCGGAGCAATAGTGGATATTTAGACTAAGAAATAAACTTCTTGTTTGTCTGCTTTTATAAAAAAAACATTACTTTTATTGAGTTTTCAAAAAGAAAATAACTTATAGCCCACCCTACTTTAAAGTCTTCTACTGTACTAAATCAATTTACTCTTAAAAAATGTCTTCCACGACACAGGTAAACTCCCAGCATAAATAACATTATACATTCCCTTGTAAAAAAAAAGAGGCTTAGTAAAAATAAAAAAAAACCTCACTTTCACTTTTCTTAAAAATGTTCGATATCACAATTGTGTACAAATATATCCGTTTGATGTTTGATTTTGTATGCTACACTGACATGCAGATTGATTTTCAAAAACATTGTTTAAAATGCTTTTTTTTAAAGTGAGCCTACGATAACCCTATTTCACCGCGATGTGGCGCCACCAGTGTCGCTGCAATTTTGTAGTGACACTAGCGTCGACGCGTGGCCGGAAAGTTACTGGTTGCTTCCACCGGATACCCCTTTCCCTACGCGCTCCCCTTTCAACTCCAGATTCGCTCGCACGTTCTATGAAAAAGTTATTGTTCCATATTGAAACTGCTGACGATTCTGGCGGCCGCTCTGGTGTCTTCTCTAGTGTCTCGCTTGGTAGCCTATAGACACCATGGTAACCCAACTGGTTGTGCCACCATGGTTTCCCGGTGAAATGGGACACTTATATTCATATTTGAGATCTCGTCGGAGAAATAATATTTTACTCACTCATGCTTGAGCAAAGTTCACAGCGAAAATGTCATGAACCCATTTCCCAGTGTTGACATTTTGAAAGTCGATACCACATCGCGACTGACTGTTGGAATGAACTAAAATTACGTGTTTTGAATTATTATTTGGAATGCACAGTCTGTCAACAAATAGAAAACAACACCAAAGGAAAAAAGTGTCACCTTAAAATGGCACTTTTATATATTTTTGAAATTTAGGTAGGTACTTATCAAAGAATCCATTTATTAAACCTTAAATGAAAATAAAATCTATTTCGAAGAAACGTACATATAATATAACGATTTAAAACCCGTATTAAAAAAAAAACAAAAAAATTTCCTGTCCATTCTCCATTGTTAATATGTCAGATTCGGAAGTCAAACATAACCTCACATTTTAACCTACTAAAAGTTGTTCTGAAAATCGGTGTTACTCGGTATTGCCGTTTTAGTTTATTTGTATTAAATTTCTAAACATTGTTGATATACTGTACTCGACCTATATTTGTTATAGTTATTCCTGAACTGGTAATACAGATTTTTTTTAATTCCCAGTAAATCAATAATTTATATTCGAACACACGACTAACTGTATGAAGATGTATTTTGTTTTCTGTATTACTTTTTTTCTGGAGACAAAGTTTTTTTTAAATATTAAACAATAAGAATTAAATATGAAATGACTAACTGACTAACCTGTTATCTGTCAAAAATCACGGCATGTAACTTTACCTACCAAAATGAAAATTGAGGTATTTGTTTTTACAGAATCAAAAAAAGTTTAGGTAGGTACTTTATCGCTTGCTTGGATTTGGAAAGAACATTTTTATATAAATCAAAACACACAACTTTGAAAACGTCACAAACGTATGAACGCACAATAATCTTAGGCTCTTTATTTAAAAAAAAAATCAGTTAATTATTTTATGGTTGTTTTATGGTATTAATTACTGTACATAATTGATTATTTATTAAAAGCTTTTGGTTAATTTATACAACATTATTTGATAAGGAACGTGAAAAAATTATCGATTAGATTGTAACGCGATAAAAATATTTTTAAAAGATTTATCCACCTGTGAGGCAATCGATCCCTAATTTCTGCAAAAATGCGCAAAACATACTTCTTTAGTTTTTTCCAATTTTCGAGTAGATAATATTATATTCAGTTTGAGTATAAAAATGTGATTTGGTTATCAATTTCTTTATGAATCATTCATCATTAAAATAATAAGTGTATTTTTAGTGCATGTAAACAAATGAAACCAAAGAGATGTCGATTATTATATAATGTAGGAATACAATCCTAATGTCAAAATAAAACGATATTCGGATTAACCGTGTATAAAAATCGTGATGAATCAATCCAAATATACACATAAACATAACAAATATATACGTACCAGCGCCAATGCCATTATTCAAAAACATAATGAAAAAAGACTATCGCGAGCAATGAAGACCGACTTACATCTTTGCGAAGAAATCCTAATTCGTTGCACTGCACTTTAATCAAGATCACGTGCCACACTTGAAAAATTCACTTAAACATGTTTATCACGAGGGATTGTAATACAATAGGTACTACTAACATACTTAAAGTGAAAAAGAATCCGTGCATTTGTCGGGACATCTGACCGGCGATTTATTGTTGTTACATTTGTGTGTAATGATTTATTTGTGTTTTATTATTGTGACAGTGCCGCTACTCTGAACAGTCGAGGGCGTGACAGCCCCGTTTGGTCAGCATCCCGCTGTTGGGGAAAATCCATAAGGATACGTCGCGGCGCCCGGCGCATGCGTCGCGACGCCCCCGCCCCCGAGACCGCGGTACTACTAGCTGTGTAGGGTGGGCGCCAGTGCTAGGGGTGTGCGGTGTTTGCAGGAATCTCTCCCACGCATTGATGTTTGGTAGCGGTGATTGTTTGAAAACTAGGGAGAAACCAAAATAATTTATTTATGTCTACCAATATTGCAATGTTTCAAAATGTATAATAATTTTAAATATTATATATATAAGAGGGGGACAATTCGTTGGCATTAATAGTACAATGTTCGCTATATTGGGGGTTGAGGAGGGAGAGAGATTTCCATATAGTGACGTGTTGCTCATATTCATGACCAAAAAAAATCTCCATACTCAGTGAAAAATAATTATGCGAATGTTTTTTACTTGGGTATAATGTAGGTTACATATATTAATCAGTTTTGGTATGGAGTTCTATCTTGCATGAAGTAAATTAAGAAAGTTGTAAAAAAGTACCTACACATAGTTCAAGATGAAGTAAAATGCCTACAACGAGTTACCTTTTTTTATCGAAATGCACGCGTCTTTTAATGAGGTAATAATAAAGTGGTAATAAACGATAGCCAAGTGGAAAAACGTTAATGAGTTTAGATATTACCATTAGTTAATACCCGGCTTCGTCTGAGTTTCAATTAAAAAAATATTAAATATCCTATTTTCAGATGATTATATTATTACTGCGTACTGAAAAGTTTTTTGTTTTTTTTTTTTTAAATTTTTATTCAGGATATTTTTTTAGTTGTATTTTGTACAAGTCTTGCAAAATTGGGTATATTCAGTTTGATTATAAGAAATCACTCATTTTTTATATATTTATTTTATTACAATGCCTATCAAATATTTTCAGTAGGTTTTATTTGTAAAAACTTAACATTTAGCATTTTCTTTATACGTATTGCATTAAGATATTGTAATTATTTATAATATATTTTTATATCTAACATTAAGTAACTTACGGTATTGATCTAGTAAATTCACACAGAAAAAGCTCATCGTTCAAGAGGTTTAACTGTAAAAAAGAAAACCTGTGTTTAGAACAGTTAAAATTATTTTATGTAGCACATCATCGTTCGAGTGGTTTGGATGCTTCATGAAATCAGATTTATGCTCCATAAAAAAGTTTCATTTTAAAATCGTAATTACAAAAACTTAATTTTAAAACTTTAATTTCCAAAAGTTTAACTGTAAAGATGTAATTTCGAAAGATGTATATTTTTTAAATAATATTTAAATTTTAATTAAAAAGGTTTTATTTTATATGTTTAATTTCAATATTTGCCTTCAAAGTTTAATTGCAATGTAACTTCAAAGTTTGAATTCTAATAAGTAGCTGGTCAATGGTCATCCTTTGTCTGGATTCAGTTATCATAATGATAATTTGGCCCAGCTGGGCACATCGCTTCTCAACGCCTGGCGTTTCAAGGTCTATTCACATCTACCAGTGCAGAACAGTACAGTGCGAGAACGGTACAGACGCGAGTATTCACATTACACCATGCAGTACAGCACAGACACAGCACAGCCGCGAATAAGGCTGACAACTACTGAACTGTCAACTGAGCGTCAGCGTCCGCCATAACATGTTAAATGATCTTATAATCCTATTCCCATATTTATTATTATTTTATAGCCTATATTCTGTGGCCAATTCGTCAATTTTTCGTTGTCGATCTTCTTGGTTTTAACAATATCTGCGTCTATTGACGCCAAGTGACGCCGAGATAGCGGTGCTAACGGTGGTGTGTTCAAACTAACTGCGCAGATGCAGACGTCACCGGTGGCCACAAGCAACGTCAAAATATTCTAGCCGACAATCTCAGCCAGTGCATGCCCGTGATACGTTACGCTTACGTACGCTGTAGTATGAATGTGTTCATAAATAATTGAAGCAACTAATGTTGTCGTACCTGTACTGTACTGTTCTGCACTGTGCGGTGCTGCTAGATGTGAATAGGCCTTTATGGATATGTCACTCGAAGTCAATAGGAAGGACAATGGTAAGTGGTAACTTTGTAAAGAGATTTAGTTACCACTTATCACTATCCTTGCTACTGGCTACGTGTGACCTATGCAGAAATGCTAAGCGCTGAGCATGACAGTTGCGCAGAGTACCTTAGCAACCGTTCTATCGTAAGGTTACCATGTCAAACAACCGCAACCATTTGCCTAAGTGAGAATGTCTTCATCATTTTGTAATTATTTTAATCTAATACCCTGATTTTAGCTGAATTTAAGCTGAACCACTAAGTAAAGCACATCCGCAACAACGAGTGCACTGCCGTAATAAGATCAGATATAAAATTCTATGATCTGGGGCCGTAAGACAAAATATGTCAAACTCGGGTGGACTTTGAAGTTGTGCATCTTTACTATGTACCAGTGGCATACGTAGACATATGACCAAAGGTAGGCTGTTTGTAGTTTATCAAGTTCGGGTATGAATTGTGCATTGAATATTTGAAAATGGCATTCTACTACCATCTTCCATTGATTGTTGTAGCCAACCGAATAAACAAGCGTACATTACTAAATTCACTCAGAGTTCAACAAGGGTCAATTTTAGGTCCAACACTATATATTATCTTTGTGTCTCATATGAAAAAAATATTCTCGTTTGTTAAACATTATGTATACGCTGACGATATAGCACTTGTAATATCCCGTAAAAAATTGGATACTGCAATGAAATTGTTACAGAAGGATTTAATTTCTTTCCTAAAATGGTCACATGACTGGTATAATAATCAACGCTGAAAAAATTAAATTGATGCATATAAGATCCCCGCGTGGAAGGTACAGCGAAGAACCCGTAATCATATCCAATTTATTTTATTGCATTCACAATATTACCAAACACCCCTGCGCGTGTACAATTATCGAATTAGTCAACCAGTATATGTATCTAGGTGTTACGGTGGATTGAAACATGAAATGGGACGTACAATCTCTGAAAGCGCCTTTGAGCCAATCAATGTAGGAAGACTCTAAAGTAAAATTTTATGTGCCTATAAAAACTATGAAACTGATTTATTTGTCTCCACCACAATTGACTGTAATGTATGCTATAACTTCTTGGGGACACTCTTGTAAGATCAATATAAAACATGTGAGCCAAACAGTTTTTAACCAAAGGCGAAACATTGATATCATGTACAAACCAATTAATGTATTACCCGTTCGTGCTCTTTTGTGGCAAAAAATTGTATTGCAACATACATCTGACAATCAACTGATTTATTTGTCTCCACCACAATTGACTGTAATGTATGCTATAACTTCTTGGGGACACTCTTGTAAGATCAATATAAAACATGTGAGCCAAACAGTTTTTAACCAAAGGCGAAACATTGATATCACGTACAAACCAATTAATGTATTACCCGTTCGTGCTCTTTTGTGGCAAAAAATTGTATTGCAACATACATCTGACGATCCGTATAAGGTATTGGTGGATCATGTACACAATATACGATTCACACGAATAAGATTTTTTTTTAATTGCTCTATGACGAAATTCTCACTGATCTGGAACTATTTTTTGGCTTTTGAAAAGTGACCTTATGTATTGATGTTATTTTTCTCTTTCTTATGTTGCCTTCTAAACAAATATAATGGTCTCCTTGATTGTATATTTCCTTGATATCTGCGGATATCTTTAAAATTATTTAAGTTCTACTATTATATTAAGAATCTATTCTCACTGTAACAAAACTGTTCTACTGTTTTTGTATCTATTAACTTGTGTGTTACTTGCTGATATCTTATTATTTTTATAATATAATTTATTTGCTATTTTGTAATTGGAGTCTGTTATCACTATAATAAAACTGTTCTACTATTCTCATATTTTAAAAATACCTTTTTCAACTTTTGTACATTGATCACAACGCGCATGTACCTACGAGTATATTGCGCAATGTTGTTATATTATTGAGCTACTATTTGCATGATTATTATTTATTGTTGTATTATATAATATTGTTGAACTAAACTTCTGCTGACAAGCCACTTGCAGTGGCTGAGCGGGTACCAATTCCCATTGTATAAAAAACAATATTTTGCAATAAAAAATAAAATAAAAAAGGAATTTTTTTTTTTTTTCAAGAATTCGACGTATTTTATCACCTTTCAATTAATTTTTTGGTTCGTTCTTCATAGAGTAGGCACAGCTTTTCAGACTCTATGGACTGCACACCACTTCTATATACATATCGCATATAGATGATAGATAATAAAAACAAATTGAGATATGGCATGGAAGCATGCTGAGAGTCGCCGAACTGCGACCAAACTACACGACTATCAAAATGGTGGAGCCAATGAAATTTATGCGTTTGGTACATACTGTAAAAAATAAGATTAATAAATAATCTTGTTTACTTTTTTCGGGGTTTACACTCACTTAGGTTTCGCCTAAACAAATCTATAATATAGGTACGAACCTGTAGATATTTAATTGATTATCAGACCGAACAAGCACTTGATCCATCACCATGTAAACCGCTTATCAGTATAAAATCACAATATTTTAATGTTCAGACACTATTAATAACAAAAACAAAAAAACACAGATACTCTTATCAAAACTATAAAGTATTGTTATTCTAAGATTTATTAACAAACGTCCTTCATTGTGTAATCCTCGACCGAAACTGCAGTAATTTTTTCAAAACAAGTTCATTTTATGTTTTTAAATTTTAAGTCATAGAAGATGGTGCCGATAAATTGCCAATTTTCTCTTCTATTATAAATCGGCCATTATTATTTAACGCCGTTGTTTGATCGTTAAGGAAAGAGGCTGTAAAATATTCAAGGAAAAATGTCCGAGCAATGGCTGTAGGTGAGTGGCCATTTATAGACATTAAAGATCCCAAATCTCAAAGGTAGGTTGTATTGTGCATTCAATATATGTAAAACAAGCTAAAAAGATTCGATAATCAAGCAAATAAAAAATAAATAAACAATACACATACCCACATATACTCCCTTGAGATTGTACCGTAAAGCTATAGGATAAATTTCCAGCGCCACAATGTACTTTCATATAACATCTAATCCAAAACTTATCTCTGTGTACGCTCCTTTTTTCCATTATATAAACAACTATCTCTGTAACATTATCATGCAATCATTCTTAATTATCATTTTCATGTCACAATTAACTTTGACGGTCTCCTTGGCTACGAATCTGGAGATCGCGGGTCAAATCAAAACAAAACAAGCCCGAAAATGCGTAAAATATCTACGCACATTAGTGCCACCTACCAACCCAATGCAAATAACAAAGTTAACTACCCTTATATTTGCTCATTGCCGAATTTTTAGGTCAACACCGCACTCCAGTACCAAACCAACTACCCGAAGCCATTGGGACTATCCATGCATCCCCAGATGACCGGATTAATCAACACACGTATGTATCGGCACACTTTTAAAAGGTGATATAAAGTCATTAAAAGTACGATAAAAAAATAGCCCGGAAATCTAGTCTAACTTAAAGTAATCAATATATATATAGAGATCCCTTCTCGTACTATGTTGATCAACAAAAACCTGGCGTACCGTCGCGTCTGATCAACATAGTACAAGAAGGGATCTCTCTATATATATATAATTTACCTATATATAATTTATTTATTAATAATTTTTTTTTTTAATTAGGTTAGGTGAGATCAGGTTTTCGGAATAGTTTTTTTTTTGTCGTAATTTAATTACTTTATATATCTTTTAAGAAGTGTGCCGATTCATAGGTGAGTGTGTGTCGATTTACTATAGAATCGCATTCCCAATATTGCAATATTATTGTTTTTTTTAGTTGTCGAAATAAATTAGGAATAAAATTACGATAATGACGGCATTTATATTTTATTTTTTTGTTTGATGATAAATTTCTCTAACGATTTAAAATGTGCTATTTTGTATTTGCCGCCAAAACAACGTGTACGTTTTTGTTTGTGAATATGGCGTTGTTGACACATCGGCCAACGTCGCGTCGGTGACAGCTGTCTTACCAGCCAGTTGCGTTTTATACATCATAATGGCGTTGCAGACAGTTTTTAACCGTTTAGAATGTGCAGTTTTTTAAATCAATAATTATGAAAGAAAATATTATAATTACACATTTTTAGTACGATGCGGTGATCAAAATCAGAAAAATGATCTTTGAATCATCTTCACATTTTTAACGGTATCCTAATAGTTTGTGTTGAGAGGCTGAAGAGAGTGGAGAGAGGTGAAAGGTTAGAACAGTAATTCCCAAAATGTACGCCGCGGTGCACAGTGCGTTATTTAACGATTCTAACTGAAAACAATTAATGGTTTTAAATAAAAGTTTGTTCCTTTTTATATATAACACAGTAGGCACGTAGTAAATACATATTAAACGATGGATATATGAAACAAAGGACAATACTACAAAATATAATTATGATAATTATACAGAAGAAAAATAGACAAACCAAATTCGAGGAAATTGCAAAAAAATCATTGCAAGTTATTTTGCAAAGTTCACTTTTAAATTTCGAAAACCTGGATTTATAAAAGGCGCCTCGAATCTAAAATGTTTGGTAACCATTGGATTAAGAAGTACCTGGCTGCAAAACGTCCATAACGAATTAAATGCCAAATTTGAGACACCGAAACAGAAATATCATTTTAATAATAATGTTATCTAGAATTTCGAACCAATTATCAGTTGAGTATTTTCCCATATGAGTCATGGAGCTTAAAAATATCCGTTAAACTGAAAAAATAAGACAAGTCGCACTGCAAAGAAAATATAAATTCTTATTTATTATATGACAAGCCGCCAAACTGTTCGTTCCATATACTTTCAATTCTTAAATAAAAAGAATTTCACCAAAGGAGGGCAGAATCTAGAGAAAATATCAAAATTGCGACGCGTTAGTTATGATAATCGACGTATCATTTCAGGAAATGATTCATTGGAATGCATTTTAATAAAAATATTTTGAATATGGAAATAAATTATTTCGAAATGGACATCTCAATTTGCCCATCACTAGTAAGTGCGCGCTCTTGTAGATGGTACATAGAAAAAACGTAAAATTATAATAAACAAATTTGTTTAATGTGGGCGTTTCATGGTGAATACAATTCACAAAGAAGCTAAAAGGAATTTCGTAACAATTAACGTAGGATAGGTAACAAGAATTCATTAATTTATTACTTATTTCACAAGTTATATAACTTATTAGTGCGTTCCCAAAAGTTACATTAGTATTATAAATGTTTTGAAAATTTACTACAAAAATTGTTAAGGCTAAACGAAACGCGATACGCGCTCACAGATGGCGCTAATTTAAATATTACAAAAAAACACTTTTTGCACTTAATGCTTTTAAATATTGAGATTATTTATTTGTTGGCGGCTGTACATACGGAATATGAAATGGAACATATTTTTATTATAAGTTCAAGTCCTTAAAGAAAGTTATAAACTGTATATGTTAGTTTTACAATTATATATTGTATTTTTATAAGTTCCTTGAAGGACTTGAGCTTTACAGCTACAATAACAATTTATTCAATTTCATAATACATTTGTAGGTATACCCGCCAACAAACAATTCATTTCAATATTTAAAAGTGTTAAGTGCAAAAGCCTTTCTTATATTTAAATTAGCGCTACTGTGAGCACGTATTACGTTTCGTTTAGCTTTAACCCTGGAATACTAAGCTCGGTCGTTTCGAGTAACACTGCGTGCACTCTATGCTGTAATTATCTCTCCAACGAATGCGGCGATCGCGCTAGTTCTCGGTTCCAAATCAGTCGCAGGTGAGGGCTTGAAAGAAGGGACTGCGCCACGGGGGTAAGTGCGGCCATTTTATATGTACGATATCCCTTTTAGTCCAGTCTGCGGAGAATACTGTGAAAGTTTTTTTTGTTTTATGTGAATATCGCACAAAAGTTCAAACTGTTCCATACTAACCGGAGCCAGTGAGACTATAACATCCCCAATTGGGTATGTTATAAGGCTGAAGGGTATAGGGGGGGAATAAGATGGGGAGAGGAAGAGTAAGGCGGGGAAGTAACTGGCTATTCAGATCTGGTCACCAAACACGGCTAAAGCCATTTAAAGCAACGTTTCTATTCTGAATGGTGGTCTTTCGACAAGGCGATACTGAGAGTATCTACCACTATGGAACGTGCCACAAATATAGTATATATTATTTTTAAATGAATAAATTGTGATCAGCTAAAATTAACTTGCGTGCGGAGCGATTTGAGCCTGTAACCTCCAGATTCGTAGTCAAGAATCGTAACCACTCAACCACATCAAAAGAACCGTATACCCTAAAAGATTCGCAGGCCCTGGACAAATTTAGGATGGCACTGTACCTACTTGGCCTATTGCTTAAATATATCATTAATTTTGCACAATATGTGAGTTAAATGTTAGGTTTATCGAAAAACTAAGAATAATGGTCCGTCCACACGACTGGTTTACCCGATACTAACTAAAGCTGGTATCGGGTAAACCAGTCGTGTGGAATGCCCATAATGCCTAATGACAACTCTTTGATGCGAACATTTGGTCAGAGCTCGGACAATACACAGCGCCTAACGATCTCACTTTCAAATACAAACACAGACTTCCAAAACACATCCTCATGACCCATGACCTGACATGGCATGAACCAGACGAATAGACGAGCGGTAAGTCCTCCCAATCCCAGACTCCCCACCCAAATACATTATTGATATATACATACGAGTATATGTACACATATATGTAATTATTTATTTCTATTTAGCTACCTATTTATAAGTATGTTTATTCATATTTTCCCATACATTTATATATCTACACAAAAACATACATACACACCCACCAAAAAATGCAGGATCTCAAGAGCGAGATCACTGAACTCCGAACTCGTTCATATCGAACATCGGGCGTTTCCTCCTGAATAAGGTTTATATGGTTTTCCTTATTTCCAAAGGCGATTGCTGAGGAACTCCAAAAAATAGGCCATAGCCGATCCTCTCCTCATTCAACACAAACAGACAATTATGTATTTATGCCGCAGGGGTGATGCTGTTGCTGGGCGGACTACTGATGATGAAAATGACGTAAGGTGCATGCAATTTAGTAGGGTTTTTATCAACAAATTTTTCCCTACAGAAATCACAAGACGCAATTGACAATAACTGTCAGGTAATATTTGAAACTACCATCATGCGGTGAAAAGTGTGAGGCGCGTATGACGCCGTTCTATTTGTATAAAGAACGTGTAATTTAGAGACAGCAACTTTAAATGTTTCGTCACTTAATGATAAATAAGAAACTAGGAAAGGAAAAAAATTTAAATAAAATTGGTCAGATAATATTTATGGCTGGGCGATACGCAACAGCGCAACCTGACGAAGGTGTGGATTTAGAAACATGGTGTTTTCGTCACAATCAACACAGGTAAGTTACGTCTGATGATCTGACGCGTTGACGAAATACACCCAGGTGTGATGGCAATAAGGTAAATGTCAACACAGAGATTGAGTTCTAAACTAAACTTGTTTTAAACACTTAACTTTGCTGCACCGCGCTTTGGAATTTGTTCATATTTTGGAGGGGATTCCCAACGAGTCGCGCACGCATGGGAGAAGAATTAAAAGTCAATAAAATTGAATATAACAAAATTTTATAGGCACACTGATTAGTAATAAATAATATTTTTGTTCAACAACAGGATAAATATATTTAAAAATAGATAACCCTGCGGAAATATTTTAATAAAAACATGTAGATATCGTGTTATAAATTTAACGTATTAAGTGTTTCTATTTTTTTAAATGTTAATTCGTGGTGGAATCCCACTAAAAATTTATTGCCTTAAAATCCTATCGGTGTTCCACTTTAGGACCGGACCAGTCTGAAGATGCCCGTAAGAAAGACTGATGTTAGTATGTCGTTACAATTTCTGAAAAAACAAACTATTTTTATTTTTTTTATTTACATTATCTCAACACAGGACGCCCTGAGGAAAATAATTTCCCTCGGGGACTATGTCATCTTGGGGGATGCTGTGTGGATGTTATTTTTAAGGAAAGGAATGAGAGTATTTTCTGAAAAGGAAGAAGGTATGCGGGGTGGGTCACTGTGTCCAGGAGTTACGGATGTAAATCCATCTCTCCCACTGCGGTGCGAGGCGATAGGTCGAAATAGTCCGGCTGGAGAGGTCAGGAGGTCTCCCTCAAACGGCCTCTCCCGATCCAGCCCACCACGTAGTTAATGGGCAAACGCATCAGCCGTCAAAACCTTAACAAACCTCACCCCATGAACCCGAGCACCCATGCTCAGTCACTTGCCGTAGCGAACTGCTTGGGGTGACCTATGGCAGAGGTGTGGTTATTCTTCCCACCTGGGCATTTCTAAACCGCCTTTGACTCTGCAATTCCTTCACACAACGCCTCTTCTACACTTTGAACAAAGTGAACCGAGTCTTACATACTTAGCAGCCCACCGACTGAAAGACCCACCCCTATTTACAGTAAATATAGACAACAAGTGGTCCGATGTACTTACTAATATTACAGATATGTTATTTTTTCCTTTTTATTATTCTGCGCGCAACTTTTTAAATGCGTTTAATATTCGTAAAATTTGTTTCCTTGGTAGCAAGCACCTATTGTGCATAAAGAAAATTGCGTTATTTTGGGTCTAAATTGAGCATGAGTACTTTTCGAAGTTTGTCGTAGTTTTAAGTTATGCTTCACTGATACTGGATTGTATAAGAGTGGAAGCAAAGAACAGTGACAAGGTGGGGTAGGCAGTGCCTATATGGAATGCACGCCTCTGTAGGTAGATAAGTAAGCGGACAGGTACTATATATGTTTCATGTGTAAACATCTAGTTTACATCCTAGCTATGACTATTTAAGTATTGGACTAATAACACCTACTACTCATTATTAAACTTAAAACATTAACTTAAAATATAAATCTTATGTGACACGTAAAAATTTGTAAAATTTTTCCAAAAACGTCGTTATCATATTTTTCTCCCTCTGAGCGCCAGTTGACATTAATTTCATACGAGTGCGGAAGTTTAGTCGCGCGATTAAAATTGCGTACGTGCGAACGGCCTAACGCCAAAAAAATTGGAATTATAGATTGTAATAAAAAAAACTGTTTTTTTTTTACCTACATATATTTCGTTTGTACGTACTTGCGCAGGGTGTGGAGAGACGTACCTGACTTACTTTAACCAGTGATTCCTGATCTTATTCGAAGTAAAACAGGTAAATTAAATTTTGGTCTCCGGTGACAAGTTTCGTATTTTTTTTTTCAAATATAACAACAAAAAATCACTTGTCGTCACTCGAGTATCCGCCCAACCCTCCACCTCGACCCTGACTGTCAAATATGTGATGATTTCGTATTATTTAGAATTTAAAAAAAAAACACACACACACACACAAAAGACAATGTCACCGGAGACCAAAATTTTTATTATCATTTTGTACTCCAAATAAAGTCAGAAATCACCGGTTAATACATCTCTGAACATCCTGTATAAAAGTGTTTACAGAAGAAAACGAATTTCTGTGGCACAAGGCCTAAAACTATTGCCCAAGGCACACTAATTAGAATAATTCTAATAAATTTCCATTTGTTCTTTTTGAGGAGTTACAACTTTTTTTAAAATTTTATTTCAATTACCTATTCAAATAAAAAGGCATGCGATATACAATGAACTGGAGACGGAATTTGGACTGAAAATAAAATAGTGTAACCTTACTTTGTTCGGCCGTTGTTAAGGTGGGATTTTCACATCGAAGAATTGTTGAACAGGTACTAAACACAAAGTCAATGTCAATAAATAACAACTTCAAAACCTCAAACTTCACAACACAAAAAAACGTGTTTTTTTATCAAGACGATGCAAATAGGTTTTTTAAATACTATTATTAACGATTGTCACTCTAACTGATATGATAGGTAGGTACTTAAATAAACAAAAAATGACACATAGCAACACTAAATTTAAATGTTTGGGTAATTATGTAGGTACCCATGTAAAATAACTCCACGATTTATTGTTTACACCTTTTACCAAACACAAATCTCATGTTGCTACATGCATTCGAGGCATGAAGCTACGAGTTTTATTATTTAAATTAATATAATTATATGGTAAACATCTTTTTTTAGCTACGCACTCTTTAATATTCAATCACCTCTCTTCGATATTCAACGAACTGTTAGCTATATTATAATGGGTGGATTTTTTTCTCGTATTGAACAGCGACGCCCCCTTATTCGATTGGGGTGACAATACGTCTAAATTAATTAATCACGGAACACGGTATCACAACATTTACAGATCAGAAGTGAATTCGATCTGGTGCGGACGAATGAGCGATAAGTATGGTAATGAACACGTTTATTTCACGATATTTTAATTTGACTCGACCATGAACCGAGAGATGTTACATTATTTTCGAAATGCAAACGCAAAACGGGTAAAGACAGGCAGCGTTTCGAAATAGGCGAGACCTTTGAAGAATCGCTTTAGAAATAGAGAAATCACAAAAAAAATATTTGGATGCTGTCGATTGTTACGCAATGGGGATTTCAACGAGCAAATGACATTTAGCGAACACCAAAAATGATAGAATTGAGAAATTTTAATTAGCATACCTTCACTTCCTACTTCGGTACTCGCAAAATTCCTTTTGATATTGCCGGATTTATTATTATTTGACTTCAGAATCTGACAGAATAAATGGATGTCAATTTTTTTTACGTGTTTTATTATTTGTTTGTACTAAAGTGCGCGCTTCTTGCACGTGGTTTTTAAAAACTTTATTTTTATTTTTATTTAACATCTGATAAATGGCTTATTTGGTATCGATTATAAATAGATTTAAACCTTTAAGCCACAAAATGAAAACTTTACAAGAGACAACAATTAATATTTTACTATTCTTAAAATTTCATTAGTGAATTTTTTTTCCTGAAGTGATGTAAAATATTGCTTTTCTTTTTATAATATTATGCGATGTGAGACTTGACTCATTACACCGATTTTTTTTTTTAAAAACACAACAAAAAATAGTTTACTATGATGTACTTTTTAGCATAAAAAATAACCTTTTTCAAAAAAAATAATTTTACCATACCGTCATTGAAAATTATTCTATTTGACAACACTTTCCCTAAAATTGTGGCTTAAAGGTTTTTACCTGTTTACAGTCGATATGTGCAATAAAAAAAATAAAACAAATAAAACAAGAATTTCCTTTTTGTGATGTAGAATCATCTTCTTTCGGGAATTACCATTAATTTTTCTTTATCACGTCTAATCAGTGAGAAATAGCTAGGATGCAGGCGAGTTCTCCAGATATCGAATATTCTTTTGATATTTACTGTCTGTATCTGAATTTTCTCCTTAAATAAAAAATAATAAAAAAACCATTTGATGTTGATGTGAGAATATTCAATGGGAACGTAGTGCTTTTTTAAAGTTTTTTTTCATTGAATCAACATGGTGGTGTCACTTAATACCATTAAAACCATCGCAGTGCCCTCCTTTTATGTGTACTATTAGTTGACAGCAGTGGCGGCTCGTGACTTTTGAGTGAGCTAGAGCGCTATGATTGAAAATACGACGTTAAATATTCATACAAAAAATTGAAATTTTGAAAAAAATAAAAATCATTTTCGGCTTCAACAACATCAATAACGTCGTATTTTTCAATCTTAGCGCTCTAGCTCACTCAAAAGTCACGAGCCGCCACTGGTTGACAGTCTGTACCCAGTGAAAACATTTATTTATTATCGTCGTCATCGTTTCTAATCCATAAGAAATAATTCGTTTGAAGAAAGGTGATGAACAGTGACGTGCAGTCCATAAAGGCTGAAAAACTACGCTTACCGTAATAAAAACGAACCATAGAAAGAAAATAAAAAATTCAACAATTTTCTATCCAAAATGCATTTTTTTCCTTCATCTGGTAGGAAACTTGTATGCTCATTTATTCAGTCGGCCACAACAACGATGATAAAATGACAATATTCAAATGTTTCATTCACAATCATACCCAAACTGCACACAGCCTACCTTTGGTCATAGGACAATGCACGCCACTGGTAGTGAACCAGTGGCGAAGCAACCAAATTGTGGTACCTACGCCACTACGTGGTACGTGCCACAAATTTATACCTATTCCCAAAATAAAAAAGTTGAAATTTGTAATAATTTTATATAGTGCAAAATAAGCCATGTTTATGCGTGCGGCGTACCTTGACTGTATGTAAACATTAATTGCATTGTCTATAAGCATACGATAAATATATCAGCCTGTCTCTGATAACCTTTAATGATGTGTCCCAAGTGCAATATTTGATAGGCAGACGATAGCGAATATTTTCGTCGTCTGTGCAGCATTATAATTAGCACGTTTAGTAATGTGTAAAAAATGATTGAAATTCGATTCAAAGTGTTGAAGCCTGGCAATTTACAGAAGTCCTTCCAAATTCTTGGCCACAGACAGGCCATTTAAATTGATTATCTGTTCAAGAAAGAATTCGTATATTTGCAAATGTATAAATTTCACTATAAGGAAAAATAAAATACTTACTGCGGGCACACGGACACCCCCAAAACTCACTCCCATCGGTTTTTCTCTTCGGTGGCTAAATAGAACAGATTTAAATGTCAATACTAGTGATGGGCCGAGTACTCGTTTAATACTCGGTAATCGGCGTTTTTTTATTACTCGTACTCGGCCGAATAACTCGGTTTAACTAAAGTAATACAATATTTTGGGAAACATGATGAAAACAGGAGGATTAAAAAGTTGCGTTTATTAAAATTGAATTTAAACCATTAATATTTAAAATTTAACCAAGGCAAGTTGTGATGTAAGAATACAAGACTCTCCACACGTTCTGGTAACAGCCTGTTCCCTTTTTCTTCAGACGCTACCTGCTTCTGAAAATAAACGTTCGCTATACACAGTGCTTGCAGGTGCACATAAAGACACTATTGCGAAATGTGCTATCTCTGGATATCTTGTTTTATGTCTTGCCCACCACTCGAAAAGACTCTTATCTTTTGACAACAATCCTTCGTTTACATATCGATCCAATTCTAGAGCGATGGGACTTTTAGGATCGTCGCGCCCCGGTGGCTGGGTAGAAGCAAGTTTTTCGAAGCAATTCCAAAATGATGCATGAGCATCTTGTGATTGTCTTAATTGGTTAAGGTTAGAAATAAAAATTCACCGCTGCTGGCACTCTCTGTAACGTCCCTTCTTTCAATGGATTCTAAAAATAGGATCTTCCTGATCAATTCGCATTTTTCTGGATTAAAAAATCTCATTCTGAATCTGGGGTCCAGTAAAGTAGCCAAACAGTAATATTTATCACCCTTTAAGCCTTGGAAGCAATCCTGAACTTCATCCTCAAGCTTTTGTTACATATCCGCTATGTTTGGGCAGATTTCACCGTCCTTTCCACCGAGGTTTTTTATAAATATTTTAAAATAGCATTGGTGTGGGGTATTACTTCTGAAATTGATGAGAATATTGAGCTGGTAATTTTGGTGATTTCTTCGAACGGTTTGAGTAACGTTACACACTCTCTTAAAATTTCCCATTGACGTCCTGTCAAATGTTTAAGATTGGCTGTACTCGGATTGTCTGATTATAGAGTGAAATTGCCCTTTTTTGCTCGATCAATCTTTAAATCATATAGTATGTGCTGTTCCATCTCGTGGTGACGTCGTACACGAGTTTGTGTTCAAGCAGTTTAAGTTATTTTTGTAGTATGTCCAGCTTTCCTTTCGCCAATGAAGAATGATTAAAGTGGCCTACAATTCCTCTAGCTAAGGCAATAACGTCTTTTACATTTTGAACTTTCAGAGAAGCTTTTATCGCCAATTGCAGTGTATGTATGTAGCATCCTTTGCAGACAAATGGACTATCATTAATTGCTTTGACTACATTGGGTCCATTGTCTCTCAAAATAACATGAATAACAGAATCAATTTCCCTGCTCACAGATAAGTCTGACAGCACTGATCAAATATTGTCAGCTGTGTGGTGTCCTCTAAAATGCTGCGCTTGCAGCACTCTGTGCTGTAGGATAAACTCCTCGTTGAGCCAGTGAGCAGTGTAGCTTAGAAAACCAAGCAAGTTATTCATGCAGGTCCAAATATCAGTGGTTATTGATACAGCTTTAACGTTTGCAATTTCCGCTTCAATTATGCTTTTCAGTTTGTTGTAAACTACTGGTATGGCAACTTCGCTGATATGCTTTCTTCCGGGGATTTGATATTTCGGCTTTGAAAAGTTCATTAATCTTCGAAACCCATTATCTTCCACTATGGAAATCGGTTGGTTGTCAATAGCAATCATTTCGGCGACAGCTTTATGGATTACTTTAGCCCGCGAATCATTTATGTCCCACTTTGCCGCAAATGACTCCTCAAGGCTTTGTTACACCTTTGTTGCATTCGATTCCAACGATGAAGTTGAAGCAGATTTGGGATGTTTCGGATTGAGGTTCATTTTGTAAATATTTTGACTCTTCTTTGTGTTTAATTTTAATATGATTTAACATCGCTGTCGTAGAATCATTACGTCCAACACCACTTCGTGAAATCAAAGAATTGCACAAGGAACATTTCACTTTGTTTTTATCTTCTTCAATCTCGTCGTAAAACTCATCTTTGATTGATTGAACCGAGTTATTCGACCGAGTACTCGGTTTGGCAAATATCAAACCGAGTAAAACTCGTACTCGGTAACTCGGTAAAACTTGTACTCGGCGCATCTCTAGTCAATACCATTTTAGAAATATATTGCAATAAAGAAAAATTTGGTCTCACAAAAATGCAAAAAAAATCTATTAAAGCGGTAGGTAACTATTATAATTGATGGCAAAAACTTTTAGAGAAAGGGGCTCGTCTCGATTAATGGATACAATGTTATTTACTTGTACTGTCGATTTTCGATAAAAAATTAAAACGCCCAGGTTCTCGTTTTTCATGGGGCCGTTATTTTTCTTTCGTGGCCCGGTGCAATTGGCAGAGTTTAATCAACTAACTTTATTCGACTTAAAAATAACACATTCCTGCATATTATAATATTTTTTAAATTATTACTCACATTGTTTTCCTTTGTAGTTATAGCATTCTTACTGTGTATAAGCTATTAATTGTAATAATTATTGTTTTCTTCATACTTGCCATTTTCTTACATTGTCATTATTTTATCCTACAGGGCCGCCGCCGCCTATGTGCGAAAATCATAAATGCGCCTAGCATGTATTTTTATAATTGATAAAGAAAGATTAACATATTTTTAGTTTTTCACGTTGAAGGAGAGAACACCTTATCATCGACGTAAGATGTAATTTCACCAATTAAAAAACGTTTATTGGGCGCAGACATTACAATATTATGTTTGTTGTTCTAGTTCAGAAATGCACAACCTTTACCCATTTCCAATGTCAGTGGGCAGCAGGGGGTAGGGTACTTATAGCTTGACATTATTAATTTTAAAGTTGGTGGCGTCGCTAGTGTAGATTTTTCATTTTTTCATGTGAATACTGAACAAACATCCCAACTACCTGTAACCAGTAGTATAAAAAAAATATGTAATAAATTTTTAATTAAGGCACCTACCTAAAATCTCGCATTTCCTAATAACTTAATGCCTAACCAACATTTATTTTTAAAGAACAATCATAAATCAAAGGTTTTCAAATAAAAATCACATTTTTTTAACTTTATAAAACGGTAAACATTCAATAAAACAATTATGAAACACACAAGAAATAAGCAACAAAGTCGAAAAAAAAAATCTAACTCAAAGGTAAACAAATAAATAATGCTGTCGATTTTTATTCCAGAAATTTTACATCGAGAAAAAAACATGCATTCAAATGCTTGTAATTTTAGGCAGCTGAATCAAAATATTGAAAGTCGATATGTTTGTCGCGATACCCTATCGTATTTTTATAAAACAGAACTGAAACCGTTAAATACTTTGATCGTAAAATCATCAATTGCAAGACTCACAAAGAAAGGCTGACAAAATTTTCTAAGACCACAGTCAAATTCGGCGGGCCGCCCGAAATAGGCTCGTGGGCCGTGGGTTGTGCATCGCTGCTCAAGTTTAAGCTGTTATTTTTTCGATTGTAATGAACACCGAAAAACCGTTTAATCTTGCATCCAGTTAACATGTTAAATTAGAATTTATTAATTTAGCAGGTATTTTTTTGAATAAAAGTTAAAAAAAACTGTAACGCTTACAAGTATCGTAATTTATGGATAATTTCATTCTTATGAAATTACTAAATGAGTCATTTCCACAAAATTCTGTTGTAAGTTTTTAGTCAAGTGCTCCACAATGTTTTTTTTTATTATTAATAAATTTTTTGTTTTTGTTAACCCTTACCACTTCATTATTTTTTAATATTTGTTATCAGCCAACTCTAATTTAAATAATGTCAAAATATTAATTTATTGATAGGCAGTTACAAAAATGTTATTTTATAGTAAAACAAAAACGGAAAACAGTCAAAATCTTATTAAAACGTGAATTTAAATGTTTTTTTATCGAATAATCACAAGAAACAACGTCACATGTCTAGTTTTGCGCGCGAAGATACACCGCGCGCGCACGTCTTATCTTGTCGGCCGCCAGCCGACAACTAAGTTGTAGCCTACAAATAGTGATGTCGGCTGGCACCCGACAAACGAGTGGTAAGGGTTAATGCTCACAAAACTGGAGAAACAGTTTTTAATCTATTTGTTCATTTATTATGTTCACGTAATACAGGATGCTTTGTAAGTCACTCGAGACATCCACATATATATTAATTTCCAGCAGAATAGTGTTTGTGTATTTGAAATAATCGTACTGTTATTAAAACTAAGATATTAATAATGCACAAAGGAAATAACGTAGTATGTAATGAATTAATTTTTTTTTACTGAAATAGGCGATGAAAACAACGGGTGCTGAAGTATATATATGCATTAAGGGCGAGAGGGACGTCGGCGAGTTATTATTTACTAATTCAAAATAATGATAGTATTATTACACCATACGATAAACATAATGTTTTTAAATAGAAAATATTTTATAAATTTACATAGGCTTTTAGTATTAAAACTAATCAGAAATATTACTTTTTCTGACCTTCCCATTGTATGTTTTACAAAATATTTAAAATACGAATATGATTTTTACAGTAGAGAAAAGTATTTTTATTGCTTTATCGTTTTTGTAAATAAACATAACCAAAGATTTGTTATCCGCATTACAAAAAAAAACATTAAAGTTACGTAGTGTTCATAAAAAAAATTAAACTACACAATGTTCTTTTTTTACATTTATCTTATCGACAAGTTACCTTCATAACCTTCACAGCATTTTTTAAGGATATACAACTTTTTAAATGTTTTTGTAAAACATGCGTAGAACGGTCAGAAATGTGTAATATTTCTGAATATATTTTGATAAATGCTAAGCCCATGCAAATTTAAAAAAAAAAACATAATAAATATTTTTCTCTTTAAAAACACCATGTTTATCGTATTGCACAATAATATTATCATTATTTTGAATTTATAAATAATAACTCTCGGACGTCCCTCTCCCCGTTAAGCATAATGATGCAATAATCATTAAAAAATATAGCATACTTCGAAATAAAACGAAAAAAGTTAAAGACAAAGGTTAAGGACAACTATTTTACTACTGCAATGAGACGCCTGCTCACGAGTATCATGATTCTATAAAAAAATGTTAGCAAGTGCGTTAACTGATGCAATTTGTGCTGAGAACGTTGTACTTACGTACTATTTTACTAAACAGATGGTTTGGAAAAGATATAAACAACGCTTGTTCATCAAAAATCTCTTTGATTAAATGGAGATTACAACGTTGGGTACTTTTCAAGGTGATTTCAATTATCGAGCGAATAATATCTCATCAGAAGAGAAAAGATTCTCTTATTATCTGTCCCGAACATCAAGAAGATATAGGACGACAAAAGTAAAATAATATGAAGCCCCCAGATAAAAATAATAAAATAAACAATAAGCACTGATATCACAGGCCAATTTTTCAAATAAGTTAAGTATATATTTTTTTAGTTCACCTCAGAGAAGTTGAATTCTCTTTTTTATCAGTTTCTGAAATAATGAGACATTTTAATTAAATTGATTTATGGCTATAAAGCGCAGGCACCTCAAGTACTTGACCCATATAACAAAGAATTTCATATACCTACATGGAAAGTAGGTAAGTACTGGTATCTACTAAAAGCAAATTTAATACTACATAATATATAAACTACAGTATTTTGCTAAAAGTGTTCAAACTAAATGTTTGTATTATTAATTAGTATTATTACGAGTATACATACATTGATACTCATTTTGGTTATGTTATCTAATTGTTTACTCTTGTAATCTATACCTATTGCATATCTTGTGTAATTTTATTTGCTTAATAATATGGTGGGTTGTATATTGCGCGTTCCCTACCCCACACAACCATGCTGGAATAAAAATATATTAGTGCATGCATAATTATGGCATGCAGTCCACAAAGGATGAAAAGCTGTGCCAATCCTATGAAAAATTAACAAGAAATTATAGAGAATTTTTTAAAGTTGACAAATTTATAAATTTTTTTTCCATGAATTTAGTAAGGAATTTGTACACTCATTTATTCAGTTGGCCATAACAAGCAGCACAAGATAATAATAAAATAGTAGTTTTCCACTTTTCAATGCACAATTCATATCAGAACTGAAGAACTGAACACAGCCACCTACCTTTGATCATAGAGCAATGCACGCCACTGAGGCATAGTGATTTGCCACTACACTGATGTCACAGTCTTCATAATATTTAGATATATGTATATATTATATTATATTATATTATAATGCTTTTTAACATTTAATGTTCCCTGATAGTAATTTCACTCAAAAATGATTTAATAATATGAAAAATTATTGATTTAGAGACATCATTTAAAAATATCCGAGAGAATGTCACCTCTGTTTGAGATACAAATATCTAAATCAGTGATGCGCAACCTTTTTACCAGGGGGCTCTTTTATCCTCTGAAAATGCGAATACCGTATAAGAATCCCAACATAGAATGCATAAACAAAGTGCCACAGGTAAAAAAATTTCAGCAAGTTCAAACCAATAAATACTGTTCATTTTTATCATTCTGAAATATTAAAGATGTAAAAAAAATGTGGCGATACTCTGTTGTATTTTGTAACACAAAACGGAGACCGTTAAATATTTTGATCATGGCACCCGGAAAACCCAACGATTGCTAAAAAATAACAAATATCAAAACTCATTTCTGTTTGGCGGCATTCCTACCCCTATAAAATGGATTCAATTCAAAATCATTAAAAGAAGCGCCACAGGCGAAATTTTTCTGAGGCCAACGATCAAAACAATTGTTGAATTTTTTCATTCTGTAAATCAAATTTCAAACAAAATTTTGTGCAAAATCTTTCACAATTTTCGGAAATCTTTAAAATGTTCTAATACCAAACCTAATACCAAAAATATTCAACAATTTTTGTCCCTCCACTGTTGTTGGCAAAAGGGCCCACAGGCCACTGGATGTTTCACCACTGATCTAAATTACCATATTAATTTTAAACACATTCCTGATAAAACTTATACTAAGTTCTATAGCACTATTTTTGTGAAACGATCCCAAAGGTGCACCATCTTTCCCATTTTGTAAAAATAATTGATTGAATAAAATAATTACTGGGTTGATATCTTTCTATCTCTAGAAGTGTGAGGTGGTAATATGGTATCTTCCTCGCATCACGAGAAGCTCCTTAACAAGGTCACCCAACTGATAAACTATGGGAAGTTTGATGGAAGACGAGGTAAAGAAAGATGCTGTAACTTTCTTACCTTTGAATGAGCGAGTTGTTCGAGAATGCAGTCAGTTGTCAGTAGAGTCAAATTACTTTTATGGTAGCATCACATAAGGGAGAAGGGACACCTAACTGGGAAATTATAGAAAAAGGAAACGACTAGAAATTATGCAATCTGCTCACTGAAATCCAAATTACACAATATTAAATTTAATTAATTCTGAAACAAAATATTGTGGAAAAAATTATATATTCATGTTTACAGATTATGTGCAATGTTTAACCTAGGTCTACGAACATTTGAGTATGGAGATGTCCTTGAAACACAAAAGATATCTTTTTATTGCTCAAAGAAAACGTCAATAGAATGGCAGAAAAAAAAAGTGACATCACAATGCAGGAGTGGTAATGTTTAAAGAGACTCGGAGTCACAAAACGAATAAAAATAAATAAATAGATAAAAATAAAGAATCCCAAGTGATCAGAATTCTCAGAAATTCCACAAACAAAATTAGGTAGGTACCATTGAAAAGAAATAATTGCTCATAAAATTGTATGAATTTGTGGAATAATTTTACTCGTTAAAACAAGATTGTCCTCTGTTTTTGTAGCTTCTTTTGGTAACTATTGTTGACCTTTTATAGAATAATTAGTTTGCTTGAGAAAATTAAGTGTGTGTGGAAAGGATTAAGGTCATTGATTTCTTCATAGATATTTTCATGTTGTAAAACATAAATAAATTAGACATGAAAAATGGTTAAATATACGCGTAGAGGCATATATTTAATAGGAAGTACGAGATGTCATCAGAAGAAAATGATAATGTATTAAAACATCAATGCTTTTTTTAGTAAAATAATCACTTTTATTATTCCGTTTGTTATACAATTTTCCTCTAAGTAGCATTCATTCACTGGGCTGTTAAAACCTAAAATGTGTCAATTTTCCTAATTTTTTTTTTTAATTCACATCAACTATGTAGCTTTACAAAATCTCCAAAAAGCTACATATCACTCATTTACAATAATTGAGAAACATAAACCTCCGGCATAGTGCATACCCAAAAAGGGTAGTTTATCCACAGGATAAGCTATCCAGTTAAATTTGAAATGTCACATGAGAAATTTTAAAAGCACAGTGATGATTATCAATACCCATTTACTAGAAAAAAAAAAAGGAACGATAAAACATAAGTAAATGCTTTCTATCTAATCACGGATGCACTTGGCATTCTTTTGTTTAGTTGCTCACTAGAAATAATACCCTTATCATAGTACCTACATAAAACACTTAATAGTACGCTATTACTGAATTCAAATTAAACAATAGAACTAACAACTAAACGATTCGTAAATATTGGCACCAAGCACTTTTAATTTGTCATTTAGAATGAGTTGCTGCATAGTAGCGTCAGGCACCCCGGAGAGTCCTCGCCCAAGAGGCTGCGATACTAATCCATTGATTATAGGAATCAATTTAGCAAGCGGTAATTCAATATTGTTTACGTTAACGAAATTCAACTGCGACTTGCTGGCTGATCCGTTTGAGGTTCCTTGCTGGGGGTTCAACTCAACAATGGAGAGTTTTCCATTAGGAGGAGTAATGGGACCGAAGAACTCGGCGATCTGATCCACGAGAAGCGCCAGCCCTCGGCTGACGCCGGAGGTGCTCAATGTGCCCACCTCCTCGCTTTCCAAAAGATCCAAAGTTTCATTAAGCAATTTTTTAAGAAGTTCTTCGTCAGTGATGCTTTCTTCAATTAGATACGAAGCCATTTGCTTCAAAGGGTCGGCGTTGTCAAGACACATGGCAGTTTGAATGGACCAGAATACCTGTTCAGTTTCTTTCAGCGAGAGCTTTTGTTTGAGAGGAATTGACTGAACCACCGACCTGACCTTACTTTCAATTTGTCTGCACAGTTTTTCAACTCCTTCATTAACAAAATAATGACAGAGAGACAAGTATTTTTGTTGCAATTCACTGCTTATGACAGACTGTGAATTGGTATTTGTTGAATCTTTGTACAGATATCCACCAACAATATTTAATTGTATTCTAAGAGTGACTACTAGAATTGTAAATGCATAAACCATGGACGTTACTCTCGCAAACGTGAGAACTTTGAGTTCTTCCCAAAGTTCTACTTTATTTGCAGGATTGCTGTGGAGCTGGTTGAGAATTTCTTGCGTATCGAGAGCATTAGTTACAGCTTCACACACTGCCGGTGCCAAGGAGAGAATGGTGTGGGTACAAGTTCTCTCTGTACTCTCAAAATGTTGTTTCTTCCTTGTCATATCCAGGAAATTCCTCGTCTCTCTTTCTTGCCACTCTCGCAATTTTCTCTGGCCATAGTTGATAGCCAATGCGGTTCCACCAATCACAACACTTGTCACCAAAAACTTCTTTTTATGTCTGTTTAAAAAACCTCTTAGGCTTGAAAACATGTTGAAAAACAATGATTTGTCTTATCGGGGATAATTAATATATCTTCGTAAGCTATCAAGTATTCACATTCATTTAACACTATTATTGCTCATATTGAATGTTCTCGTAAATCTTTATCAATATAAATGAAAAAGAATTAGTATTTTAGAGATAAATCAAAACACTAATCCAGGCTGATTGGTGAGAAATAGAAAAGTTGTAGACTTATCTGAGACTCCATCTGTGTACTACTGCACCTGTAAATAAATAAGGCAATTAGTTACTTCAATTCAATTGAGTAAATATATATTTAAAAACGCTTTTAGATATTATTTTTCCGATACGCAAAACGGTTGTCAAGCGTTATAATATTCTAGCGGAACTTCAAAATTGGTATTTCTTTGATAATAAAATTCTACAATCTAAACGCAAACCGACAAATAAATCAATTACGAAAAACAGATTTTTAGATGTTTTAGAGAGTTAAGCCGATAATTTTCACATTAATAAACTGCACGACGCAAACGTGATTAATATCTTAAGTAGTTGCATGCTTATATCGTTAGACGTTATCGATAATCTTCGATAACATCGAGATTTACATTATCTGTCACGCTGAACTTAAATATTGGAGCAAAATAATATGCGTGCCCTGTCAGATCTGAATTAGAGTACTAACGTCACTTTGTCGAAGCAGGTATCACAAATGACTTTGGGTGTGTATTGAAATAATGTAGAACCGGGCAAAAAAGTGCTAAAATGGTGCTAAAGTTCAATAATTTGTTTAGATCTCTTCGTCTTTGACCCTTGTCAATTTTTATCGGAAATAAGTTTCCATTTGTTGGTAAAACTGCTCTGTTTGTTGACATTTATTTGAAGCCTACTTCAAGCTCTCTAGAGCAAGATTTGCACAGAATTTTAGGATCTATTTACAATTTTTTCAATCAATTTACAATTCTTTTTTAGTATGTACGTACCCGTGGTTTTCACCCTGTAGTATTTAATTAACGTTTCAATAGATGGAGAATCGTAAAGCGAGTTAACAGAGTTATTATAATATTATTTAAATGGACAAATTATATCAATATTGTACAATGCATTTTTCGAAAATCATTTTTTTGTCTCGTGAGTTTTGATTATGAGTTTATTCATTTCTCTGCAATGAAATTACAATTCTCTGTAATCTAATCGAAATGGGCACGTTTATTACGTAGAATACGGTATTCAAAACGATTTTTTTAAATCGCCTGGCAGAAACTCTTGAAATAATATCACACTTATGAATAAAGTATTCATGAATACTATTATTGATGAACGGTGCTCATTAGGTTTTTTTTTTAATTAACTGGTTCAGACCAATTTAGGAATATAGGATGAACTGAGAAAAAATAGGGAGGGAGAGTATGATGAACATTACCCACCAGGCACTAATCGTAGTAGTAGTTTGTTTTCATTTTTCATTTCAATTCTGCAAGCTCTCTATTCTCTACAAGTTTAAATAATGTATCATAGGTATTAGTGTTTTAAACCGTTTTATAATAATATAATTTCTACCATCTCCAAACAATATGATGTATTTGAATTTAATTTATTAAATAATAAGAGGAAGGTATATCTGAAAAGTCATTATTTCAACGCTGAAAAATAATTTATTGTTTATGGGTGTTCGGTTTGAGAGCAATGCTAACTTCTCACTGACTTGTGTGAAGTTATCTGCGATAGCTTTTGTTATTGTGATATTATTTACTTGAAAGAGCCTTGTCATTCGTTGTTGTCAGTTGTCATAATCTTTCTTCGTTTCATAATAAATTTATCGTTTTGGTAAGCAGGATAAATAAAAATGTTGAAGTTTAAATTAGATTTTGATTTCAATAATTACACATTAATAGTGCCATGTGTGTCTGTGGGGAACGTCGGTCAGCTAGCTGCAGATTTAGTGATATCTTCCCTGAAAATGGATAAAGTCGGTTCTGTTTGGCATCCGGCTATTGTACCGATCATTGGAAGTGATCCTTATGACTTGAACTCTTCTTCTTTGATGGTATCTTGCGAACTGTATGCAAATATATCCAAGAAAATAGCAGTTTTACAGTTGAGATCTCCATTAGTGAAGAAATATGCGAAAGATTTCCTCACAAACATTGGAGACATTGGAAAACAATACACTCTGCAACAGATCGTAATTCTGTCGAGTAGTTTTGCATCTGAAAGACATACGATAAGCACGGTTCCCTTCAGGTATTTGCACAACAGTTTAGTGAAGAATCAGATTCTGTTTAATACCTTAGAGTGGATCAACTTCAATGCAGATGAAGGGAATAATGAAATACATGGAGGAGGATTTGCTAAAACACTTCTAGAAATCTGTACCGCAGCCCAGCTCCCATGTCTCGTCTTGTTTAAATATTGTTCCGAGGGAGACAACATTCCCGATGCAGAAGAAATGCTGAATTACCTCAACGATTGGATGAATTTAATGAATTCTCCCGATGGAAACCAAAAGTTTGCGCAACCTCCCTCTTGGAAACTATTGTTTGGAAACCCAGCACCACAAGATATATATTAATTTTCTGTCAACAATGTCTATTTTGTCTTATTCATTACTGCTTTACTGCTATTTTCATAAATAAATGTTTAATATTGTAATAAATCTTATTTGTCATTTCTCCTCTAATTATTATGGTTTGCTATAAGTAAATATAACAAAACTGATCCAAATATCTTTCAATATTATATTTAAAAAATACATATCTTTAAAACTAACTAAATGCTTGGAGCGCTTTCCCAATCAATTTGGTTTTCAAAAAAAAAAAGTACTGAAATGTTACTACAGGATTTTTTTAACTATATAAATTGAATACTAAAAGACATGTTTTGGTACTGTTCATGGACAATTCAAAGGCATTTGATACTATAGACCCGATGAAATTGTTAAATATTTTGGAGGCAACAGGGGTAAGAGAAACTTTCTCAAACTATTCAAAAACTTCCTAACCATCTGCCAAATCCAGGTAAAAATATCAGACAAATTTAGTAAAAGAAGAAATGTCAAAACCGGAGTTCCACAAGGGTCAATTTTAGGTCCAACGCTGTATATTATTTTTGTATCACTTATTAACAAAATATTCTCGTTTGTTAGACATTATGTATACGCTGATGATACAGCACTTATAATATCCCATGAAAATTTGGATACTGCATTGAAATTGTTACAGCTAGACTTTATTTCTTTATTAAAATGGTCACATGACTCTGGTCTAATAATCAATGCTAAAAACACTAAATTAATGCATATAAGATCCCCGTATGCAAGGTACAGCGAGGCACCTGTAATCATATCCCATTAATTTAATTGCATTCACAATAATACCAAACAGCCCTGTGCGTGTACAAGAATCGAATTAGTCAACCAGTATGTGTATCTAGGTGTTACGGTGGATTATAAGACGAAATGGGATGTACAAATTTCCAACCTCTGTAAGCAACTTCGAGCCATTGTAGGAAGGCTCCATAAGGTAAAATTTTATGTGCCTATAAAAACTATGAAGCTAATTTATTTGTCTCTAGCAGAATCGACCGTAAGGTATGGAATAACGTCTTGGGGACACTCGTGTACGACCAACATAAAACATTTACAGCTGATTCAAAACGCCATGGTAAAATTGCTAGTAAGTAAAACAGTTTTTAAGCAAATGCGAGACATTGATATCATGTACAAATCTATTAATGTATTACCTGTTCGTGGTCTTTTGATGCAAAAAATTCTACTGCAACATATATCTGAAAGTCCATATAAGGCAGTGGTGGATCATGTGCACAATACACGTTTCACACAAAATATAGGAATGATAGTGCCAATATTTCAAAATAAATATGGTCAACGAACCCTTGAATACATTGTACCATTTATGTTTAACGAATTTAAAAACGATTGCTCTATGATGAAATTCTCACTGATGTTAAAGTGATGGCTTTTGGAAAGTAACCTTGTGTATTGATGGTAACAAATATGACGGTCTCCTTGGTTGTATAGCTCCTCGATATCTGCTGTATTTACTGTTATATTAAGTCTATCCTCACTGTAACCAACCTGTAATGCTGTTTTATTTAAATAAAAAAAAAATTATTTCTCAATTTATTTAATACTTGCCGATACTTTGATATTTTTGATATTTTTATAATATTTATATTTTTGTAATAACTATTAATGTTGATATTTTTATAATATTGATGTTTTTTACAATGTTGGTATTTTTACAATATTCATATTTTTATAATATTGGTATTTTTAAAATATTGGTATTTTTAAAATATTGGTATTTTTATAATTTTGATATTTTTTATGACATTGATATTTTTATAATTTTGATATTTTTTATGATATTGATATTTTTATAATATTATTTAAATTGGTGTTATAAAATTGGACTCTAATATCTCAATAACAAAACTGTAATGCTGTTTCCATTATTTTTTATTTTATTTTTCCACCTTATGCACATTGACCACAACATGCATGCGCCTCTATATCCTAATTTTGCCCTATATTTGTATGATTATTGTTGTTTTATATAATATTGTTGAAATAAACTCGTGCTGATAAGCTACTTGCAGTGACTATATATATATATATATATATATTCGAAAGAAATAGGTACCTACAATAATAGTAGTTAGGTAGATAGGCACAATGATTAAAACATCCACAATATGAAATTGAGTTTTATTATATTTATAAGAATTCAGAATTGAAACAGAGAACAACAAAAAAGACTTAAGAAAAAAATAAAATACGATAGTTACTCAGTCAGATTTCCGCACAGTTTTTCAAAGCGGGGAATAAGACTTGAGACTGCTACTCTCATTTCTTGCTCCACATTGATCTTTGAGCGATATTTGTTCTTGATTACAGCTACAGCTGAAAATCCAGCTTTACATAAATATGATGTGGCAAACGGAATGAAAATTTTAAAGCTTTCGAAGTTAAATTTGGATATTCATTTTGAATCCATAACCAAAACTTCACCAAATCGGAACTGGTGAATCTAGTTTTGAGGCTGTTGTCGCAAGAGAGTTCAATGAGACTCTCTTGCTCTTGTATTGTGAATCCTGGCGGAGCTTGTGCACGGAAAGGATCTTGGATCCATGCAAATTCTTCGACATCATCATCTGTAAAGTACTTCGAAAACCATTCTGTGAGCTTCGATAGGTGTTCCGTAAAAAGGGCCATCAGGTCTTGTGAGGCAACCAGTTCATTAGATGCCGCATATTTATACAATTGCGGGAAGCAATCTTGACCGCTGCCTTCATTCATTTTTTTTATCCACAACTGCAGTTTGTTCCTAAACGTCGCAATTCTCTCTGATATTTTCAGAATGTGCGTGTTTTTGCCTTGTAAAGAAAGATTCAAATTATTTAGTTTCTCAAATATATCACACAAGTACGCTAGTTTTAGCAAAAAATCTGGTTCCGTAAAATATTTGGTGTTTTCATGACGTTCTTTCTGTAAAAAAGTGCAAATTTCTTCGTGTAATTTGAACACACAAAATAAGATAGTTCCACCTGAAAGCCATCGTGAATTGCAGTAATACAGCAGGGCCGTATGTTTAGCTCCCATATCTAAGCACAGTTTTTTTTTAAAGTCTGGCCTTTAGACGGCCTCCATGGTCGAGGGGTAAGGCTCTCGACTACGAATCCGAAGGTCGCGGGTTCAAATCCCGGCGTGCGAAAGTAATTTTTATTTAATTAATTTGTGTTGTTTCACAATTAATTCATTTAGAAATAATATATAGTATATTATTTATAAATGTATATTACAGAGTGGAAGATACCCTCAGTATCGCCCTGGTGAAAGACCACCATTCAGAATTGAAACGTTGCTTGAAATGGCTTTTAGCCGTGTTTGGTGACCAGATCTGAATAGCCAGGTATTTCCCCCTTTCATCACCTTCCTCTCCCCCTTCTCCTTCCCCTCCCCAATACCTTCAGCCTCACAACATTCCCCAATTGGGAACGCCATAGTCTCACTGGCTCCAGACGGTTGGGAGCAGTTTGGGACTCTTGTGAGGTATTCATGTAAAAAAAAAAAAAAAGAGGCCTAGTTTTTATGTAGTTTACTGCACCAATGACACATTCTAGTAATTCGTTCAGTTTAGAGATCATTGACTTTGATGCAAGAACTTCCCTATGGATGATGCAATGGATCCACATAGCATTCAGTGCTTTTTCACGAATAAGCGCTTGTATACCTCCATACCTGCCAGACATGGATCGAGCACCATCAGTACATGCACCAATACACTTTTTCCAATCCAAACCATTTTCTGCAATAAACTTCTCAAGAATTTCAAACAAGTCTTGGGCCTTTGCACTCTCCGTAATGCTTTTGCAGTATAAAAGGTCTTTGGCAATAATATTATCAGCCAGAATGCGTACGTAGCAAATAAGATGTGCATCCTTATTACTGTCAGTAGCCTCATCGAGTTGCAAACCAAACTCCTTGCTTTGCTTTTTTTTCTATTAATTGGTAATTGAGATCCTCAGCTATGTCATGGATTCTTCGACTAATAGTATTGTTAGATAAGGGCACCTTGGAAATTAATTTTTCAGCCGATTCTCCCACCACAATATTCACCATGTCGAGAGCAGCCGGTAGAATAAGCTCTTCTGCAATAGTATAAGGTTTTTTGCATTTTGCCACCCTGTATGCCACCTTGAATGATGCTAAGGTGCGTCGTTAGGTACTGTGGCTTGCTGAGTGAACACGTTTTTTGTATTTATTAAATTTTGTAATTTCCGGTGAAAAAAATCACGAGATTTTTCAGCCATAGTTTGAATTGTCTCAAGATGTCGCTTTAATTTACTTGGAAGCATACTTTCGGATGATAGTATTTTCAAACAAAGAACACACTGCGGTTTTTCTTCATTGTTTACTTCTATTGAAGTAAAACCAAAGTCCAAATAGCTATCATCGTATTTATGATATTTTCGCTTCTTTGGTTCCCCGCCGCCACTAGTAGATGCTTTATCACTATCATTTGAACTTGGGTAAAGATGTGGGAGTGGTAGGGTATCAACGGTTTTCAAGCGCGTAGGTACTTTTCGGCAAGTGAGCGACGGCGACGAGTATGTACCTATGTTCTTTAAAGATTCGAACGCTCAAAATAGAAATTGTTGCTTTATAGGTACCCGAGAGTTACCCTATGGTTACCCCTCGACCATGAAGCCTTTATTCTTATTATGAGACGGATGCGGCGGTCATCATCAGTAATGATATTCTTCTGTCACTACTGAAATAATGGCTTCTGTCAGTATTTAAAAGGTTTTTATTTTAGTGTTGCCTAATTAAAGCATGATGGAAAAGGAACAGAGGAAAGCGAGGAGTAAAATTTATCCTGTCCAACTTCAAACTAATTTTTAACTAAGCTTTCTTTAAGATATGCTTCCCTTGAGTTCTTTCCTCAGCAATACCTTTATCTTCATAGTAAAGCGGGTTGCACCTTTTTCACGCAGGTAAGTTAAATTTTTTTTTTGCTGAGGAAATTTTACGTCTCATTTACGTATGGTGGGAAGTATTTAGTGAAATTTACTGGTCGCTTCTCAGACACAATAAGCGAGTGAAGTATGCATATCTTCGATGAATTTAATCAATTAATATGTTTATTATGAGTGATCGAAATATTTATTGCCCTAAACGACAAAGATAGGAGAAAAACGGCTAATTTAAAATGGGAGTAAAATATACTTCTCACTTCTATTAATGGGCTAAGGAAGAACGCTTCCATTCTAGGATTAAAACATTTTTTAATAGAGTAGTTAATTCGATTGTCTATCCATGTCAATCATTTTTCATGACAATGTCAATCTAGTATTTTTTTAAATGATTTTTTGGGGTTTTTGATGGCGACGGTGAAGACCCATATAAGAAAATAAAACAATCAAACATTGTTTTAACCACATTTATTTTTCACGCCTACCAGTTTCGGAACAACCATTCCATTGTCAGGGCAAAGTATATACTGCAGTATGTGGTTAAAACAACGTTTGATGTTTCATTTAATTATAATGGATAACCACAAAGTGATAGCTTCATACAATAATAGCCATATAAATATTTTCAATTACATAACTTTTTTTTTTTCTTTTATGAGAAAGAGAAACATTCCTGAGTTACAAATAACCTGGCAATATTTAAGTTCCTCCTACTTTCATCATTGTAAGTGGAAAATGTTGCTTATGCAATGATAGAGAACTTGGCTAGCAAAGGATTGAACCCATGGCTCCTGGGATTGTTAATTTATAAAAATTCTAAAATGGCTCTTCTACTAGGCTGCAGGAACATTTCTAATAAAATGCTCATGCTTTTTAACTACTACAAGCTGCCAATATCCTTTTTAGGGTTGTTTGTATCTGAAGCTAGCACTCCACAAGGGAGTGCTGATACCACCCCTAATGTTTGGCAGTGAGGCATGTAACTGGCAGAGGAAGGATGAAAGTAGACTGAATGCTGTAGAAATGAGATCTCTGAGCCGTATGTGTGATAAGACTTTGTATTTTTGTTTTTACAGTAACTCCACACTGCTGTGTGGAGGGTCTTTTAGAGGATAGGAAGGAGTGAACTTGGGTCTTGAAGAGACCCATATTTTAGGATGGAGGAAACACAGAGGCCAGCAGATCATTCCACAGCCGAGCTGTTGAACACAAGAACGAGTCGTAGAATCGACCCATTCTCATGTGATAAATGTCAACCGTGTGCAAATGTTGAGCGCGCGTTTGGCGTATTTCCCGCCTATGCACCGGTGCCGAAGAGATCAATGACGCTAGTTCCACAGAGCATCTTCCATTAAAATACCGGTAGAATAAGGACAGCATTCCCACCTGACGTGTGTGATCCAAAGATTAAAGTCCGTTTGTTAATATAGGCGAATCTATCAAACGGACCGCCCGTTTCTTCACAGAGTCAAGGGTTTTTTCGGATATTCTGGGGCTCCCGACCAGAGATGACTGCCAAATTCTACAGTGGAGCGCATTTGCGATTTTTACAGGGTTGTGTACTATTCAAGTATCTACGGCCTCTGTACAATACGCCCAGCTTCTGAAAGGCTACCTTTACTCTGGCTTCGATGGAGCCCCCATACCTGAGCTGGTCACTTAAGGTTACACCAAGCATATCAATGGAGGGCTTGTTGGGAAGATTGCTTCCATTAAAGGAGACTATATTGTCATTTCGATTCTTTTTAGACGTAATCAGACATGATTGGGTCTTTGAAACATTAAATTTGACGAGGTTATTCTTACCCCAAGAGGAGACCCTCTTGAGGTAACCGTCAATTCTCTGCTTCAAAGCCCTCCAAACCGTTGGAGTTTGTACGCGCTTTGGGGGCTTGTCAAACAAAAACCTATCATGGACTGTACTGTCATCCGCGTAACAATGGATTGGTGCACATGTCAAGAAGTCATTGATGTGCAATAAAAACAATGCGGGAGACAGAACCGATCTTCGTGGGATGCCAGCATTTATTGAATGAGGGGAAGAGATGAAACCGTCAGCAACCGTCTGAATCGATCTCTCCCTCAAAAAGTCGTCAATCCATGTACACAAGGATACAGGAAGTCCGTAAGAAGGCAGTTTGTTGACAAGTCCTCAGTGCCAAACCCGGTCAAAGGCCTTAGAAATGTCCAGTGAGACTGTTTCTGCCCCCTAATATGCGTCACATACGCGAGAAGATCACCGCAAGAGAAGAGAAGGAATCCGTACTGTAGGTCGTTAATAATTTTGTTCGTCTCGAGGTATGTGAGCAGTTTGTCGTTGATCACACATTCCATCACCTTGGATAGAACTAATGTGATCGCTATGAGGCGGTAGTTGGCCGGGTTGGAGTGGACACCTTTCTTAGGTACAGAATGACAGACCGCTTTTTTCCAACCAGAGGGCACAGAGCCACATTTTAGGGGCATTTTAAAGAGCTTTGTCAAAACTGGAGCAATTTCTGCAGCATACCTCTGCAATACCAGGGCAGGTATTCCATCAGGTCCATCTAGCTTTATTAACATCGAGCCCACGTAAGACGTGGAGTACATCCCGATGCCGGATTCTCAGCTTTTTCATATGGAAACCGCATGTATGACAGTGTTAATGAGATCCTGAAAATTTCTTAGATGTTTTGGACATGTAGAGTGGATGAACGAAGAAAGGAGTCTAAGGAGAATTTATGATGCGGAAGTTAATGGTAGAAGAAGTCGGGGATGTCCGATGGCGCAATCAAATGCTTGAATCGGGTCATGTCAAGAGTCAGAATAACAGAAAAGTATATATGAGACATTGTATGAATGTGAGCAAGGAGTGTGTGCCAAGACAAAGTTGCGTGGCAGTCTATCCTCTGCCTACCCCTGCGGAAACGGCGTGATGGTTAGTTAGTCAGTTTGTATCTGAAGCTGCATGGTACAGGTATTGGAACCAGAGTTGAATCGAACACAAAACTCGCGCAGATGCATTGTTTACATACAGCATGGTTTAAACTTGTTTTTCGACTTGTGAAAAGAAAATTTTGGTGAAATTAAAATAAGTTTTTTTTTATTACAGGTACGTAAGCAATAAAAAGAAAACTTTCAAATTCGAACATCATATCGTCGCAGGAAAGCAATACTGCTGTAACCACCATCACCCACGAAAATGCTTTGTATACACCATTCCACAGGGGTTTTTTTTCTGTGTCGATCTATCTGGGTCCCGTGACTCTACAATAAAAAATAAGAGCTGTACGATTTTGGAAAAACTCTTCGATTTGTCAATATTACGTTATTTAATTGATATAATAAGCCTCAAAATCCTGCGTTTTTTTATATGGCCTTGGCTGTTACAGCAATATTGCTTCCCCGCGACGATATACACTTTTTGGCCCTTTCACACTAAAACAAAAAGTAGGTGTAAGGAATACAAAAGGCAGGTTCTCACTTGCGTTTAGCAAGGACACCACTCTTAGAAGGGTATACATATGCACCAATACACACAGTCTTCAGTGTGCGTTGTTTTGGTCAACACAACTGAGAAGAATATAGAAAATAGACTTGTCCGGGTACAATGTTAGTAAATCATGTTCAAATTATTCTGGAACCTCAAATATAGAGTCGAAAGTTGCTTATAATCAAAATATCATCACCGGTATAAAATCCGAGGGATATATAAATCACCCTGGTCTCAGCAAAGAATCCTATATGCATCGCTGAACCATAAAATAACAAACACCTTCATGATCGGTGATGTAACTCTGGTTGGTCTTCATACAGTTCCTAAAGCTACGCTCCCACCTCGTCTATTCTATGAAATAGCTAAGTGAGAACAGGATTATCTGTGAAATAGAATGACTGATAGAATAGAAGCCCAATGTTGAATAGACTCCAACTTTCATTCTATTCTATTTAAAATAGACCATCGAATAGAACCGTGTAAACGGCAGTTCTTTCACCAACGCAGCCCTCTGCGCACAATACAGTAACATCTATGGTTATGTCCAATAAAAGATCACTATTTTCTCTCGAATATTTCCCGCGTCACTTTGAACTCTGCAAATGCAAATTTTTTTTTAATTATATTTTATTGAAAAAAGAAATGTTACATCATTTGCAAAAAATAAAATCAAAGTTTCAATATTTTTCAGTAGTAGTATGTTACAATTAAATAATAATATTTATATAAGATGTACCCCACAATTAAGCTGAGCTTGTGTATATGGGAAGTGTGTTTTTTTTTTAAAATTCTTTATTTATATGTTATATTATTTAGTACTCGTATGTATTTTCAGTGTATTTTTTAAGGTGAAATTTAAAATCTTTTAAATTGTAATTTATGCTTCTGATTTGTTCTGGCAATGAATTACACAAATTTACTCCGAGATATTTAAAATTAAATTGCCTCGTTGTTTTTTTACATTTCGAAATTGGAAGAAATGATGTTTGTCTAACACTTTTCTTATTTTTAAATTGCGCAGTTTAGTTTAGAACACTATCTTTATAAATTTGTAAAGTTGCATAGTAGAAATATAAATCTTTTAATTTTCTGACTTTGAATTCTTTAAATAGAAGATTTGATAAGTATGTGCATGATTTGTTTAGAATTATTTTTATTATTAATTTTTGTGTTATGTAAAGTAATTCCAAGTGATTTTTATAAGTTCCACCCCATCCTATTAATGAAATGAAATAGAAAAAAAAAAAAAAGCAAGTGTGTTACAAATGCGCTACAATTCCTGTCTATCATAGAAAGGTTCGTTCTGTGAGAAAGACCATAGAATAGGTAAGGTAGGAACCCAGCACTACTTCTGAAGATACGGTGTTAGCCTCCACATTGTCCAGCCATCTAAGTTTAGGGCTCCTTGCACCAAGGTTCTTACATTACAAACCTTGCCCCTGCACTATCTTGCTGTGCAGATAGAGAGATCTCTTTAGTGGTTGGCCGGTTATTGAATAACTAACAATACATTACATTTTCATGAAAATAAATTAATATGCATTGGGACATAACAGTATGATTCATTATTTATTGTGCTAAGTTTATTTTATAGAGCTCCATTTAAAAACAATGTTTTTTAAATTTTAATAATAAATATTTTTATTACATTAAAAAACAGTTTATTTAAAAAAAGTTCTGGTAGGTAATTATTATTATTACACGTGACAGCTGTTTCGTCTGCCGAAGGCATTATAAAACTGTTGTGAACCCACATTTTTCGAAAAACTATGATTTATTAATTTTTTTCACATTTATGAATAATTAGTAGTGTTAAAACACTTTCCAAACTATCCAAACACAGTGCAATTTTTGGAGCACAGGCGCTAGGTGGGAATCTTGTCCTTGTGGAAGAGGTATTTCAATGGTAGATACTTCGTGGAACTATCGTCAATTCTTTCGGCACCAGTGCACAGCTGTGAAACACATTAAACACGTGCCCAACATTTATACACGGTTGATATTTTCTACATGAGAACGGGTTGCTTCTACCACTCGTTGCTGTGTTCAACAGATCGGCTGAAAGATAATTTGCCGGCCTCTGCGTTTTCTCTCTCCACACAGCAGCCTCAAAAATGACATAGGCCCTGAGGAAAATAGTTTTCCTCAGTGAAGTTAGTAACAAATATAACATTTTCTTAAATTCTTGCAAATTAAATTGGAGTTCTACAAAATAAACCCATAAATAATATGTCCAATGTGAATATCAAAAGGATGGTTAGAGTTCCGGTAAAAGTAAATTCAGAAAATAGTCCGAATACTTTGAACTGAATCTTGGTTACTATAAAAAAATATTTTGTATAAGGACAAGTCCCGCCAAAAACTAACAGTGGCGTTATGGAGGTACCTATCGAGATTAGGTACCTACTTCCAAAGAGTTTATAAATTAAATTTTCTAGGTTAAACGTAGTGAATGTTGTTCAATTATAATTTTGCAACGGTCCTCATTTATGTATTCCATTAGCTTTTAATCCTCCTTTAATCTAATTTAAGTTCAAGTTCAACGTTTACGTGGCCTAGTAAATTCAAACGT